>PVKM010007830.1:0-40433 GCA_004027735.1 Carollia perspicillata | reverse complement strand
CTTACTCACTTTTTGCATATTTCCCACCTTTCTCCCTCTTTTTCTCTTCTCCACTCCCAATCTTAATTTTAGAAACCACAAGAATGTTTACTTTCCAATAATCTAGACTCTTTTCAAACTTTCTAGAGGAAACCCAACTGCTTCCTTCTAAGATTTTAAAAGTAAGTTTCACTATCTATTATATTAACATTAGATGCAGTTTAAAATTAAATAAAATTAAATAAATCGAACTTCCTGATATACTGGAGGCTTTTGGATCCAGCAGTGTATGTAAGCCACCATATCATGTGCAAATTACCTACAGTTCATAACTAAGTCACCCATTTTGATTTTAAGCTGATAAAAAATCTTCTCTTCCATCGTATTTTTACTTTACCTATGAATCTAAGTCTTATCTAACTAAAAAGTTATCAAGAAGTTCTTAGTTTTGAAAGGGAAAATTATATAATTAGTATTATAAAGATAATTCTCCATAGTAATTATTGTTAAATTTTTAAAAATGAGAATATTCACAACCTATAACTAATACTAGATTTGAATATTTTGAAAAAGTAGCTATCAATTAAAATGATGGGAACACTTAGGTTATTCATTTGCCAAAGTCTTCCTTAGGTAATATCAATGAATGAGATGATAATAGTGTTGAATTCTCAGTAATAACTATGACCAAAAATGATCATAAATGAAATTGTACAGTGATACCTTGATTGACAAATCATGTGGTAACTAAGAAACCGCCTAAAGATTACTCAGAATGAAGTAGCAAGTTCAAAAGTTCTCTCCCCAGTTCTTGGCTGATGACAACGTGGCATTCATTAACATTCTCTCAGGTCAAGATTTTAAAGAAGTTGATCTGGGTCTTTTGTGATATCTTGTTATTTTTCCTCTGGTTGGGATACTTCAGAAAATAATATAAGGGACCAGTATACATCTTTATTTATAGAGCCATTCTTATAATAAAAAATGCTATTTGCATATTATTCAACATTCTATATAAGTAACAGGCTCTTTTAAAAATATATAATACATATATCCATAACAGATAGTAGCATACCCTATGGCAATCACTGGCCTTTTTAGTGTTTCCATAAATTTGCCTTTTCCAGAATGTCAAACACTTGAAATCCTATAGTATGCAGCCATTTTAGACTGGCTTCTTTAACCTAGAAGTATACATTTACATTTCCTTGGCTGGATAGTTCATTTTTGTTGTTCTGAATAATACTACAATTTAAGATGTGGAGAATTCAGCTAAACTATTCTGTGGTATTGCTGCCTGTGGATTTCTTCTGTTTGGCCAAGTGGCCCACAGGGACCTTAAACTGACACTAGCCCCCTCATGCTAACAGTGTATGCCCTAGACAGCAGCCACAGAGTCACGAGCAACTGTAAGTCTGTGATATGATTTTCCCGAGAGCCCCTGTGGTCAACAGTCTCCTCTTAGACCAGAGCCTGTGGGGCTCCCCCAAACCCTACTCTCTTGATTTGAACTGATCAATGCAACCCTAGCCCAGGAGCCCCACAGAACTCCATCATAGACCCTAAAGGCATTTGCCCAGGTCCTGCCTCCCTTTCTGTCTGCACCCTGCCCTGACCTCGTGTGCTCCCTCCAGGCATGCCAGGTATTTCCTCCATCACTTGTGAGTAATAAACTTCTCTGTTCTCAATTTCTCTAATCTGCTGTTAAACTGTGGCTCACCACTAGGCACCCTGTGCTCTACTTAACAAATGTTTAAAAAAAACCTGTAACATACGGATGTATGATAACATTTTTTAACTCTTCATCTGCTAAAAGTCATCTTTTGAATGTAATGTTCTATTATATTTATTGTGGTGACATTAGTTAATAAGATTATGTAGGTTTCAAGTATACGATTCTATGATATGTCATCCGTATGCTGCCCTGTGTGTTTACCACCCAAAGTCAACTGTCCTTCCACTTAAAGGACATCTTAGTGGCTACTAAATTTTGGCAATTATGAGAAAAGCTGCTATAAGTATCCACATGCCAGTTTTTGTGTAGAGGCACATTTTCAACTCATTCAGGTAAACACTAAGGAGTTGGGTAAATATCATGCAATCATATAGTAAGAGTATGTTTACTTTCATAAGAAACCACAAAACTGTCTCCCAAAAGAGTTGTACCACTTTGCATTCCCACAAACAATGAACTGGAATTGTAACAGAGCTTTTTACGTAGACATGTTTTAGAGGGCTCCATAAATTCAAGTGCATTATATTTTTTAAAAAATGTTTTATTTAGTTTAAAATTTACTATTTTCTGACAATGGATTTAAAGTGCTTTGATTTAAATACACATTATAAAATAATATAAATAAAAATAAATAAATAAATAAATATATATACACACTTTTAAGAATATACACATAACCCCCAAAAGAGAGAGAAAATAGTGTGTACACATACATATGTGAGGTTTATATAACGATGTTCTCTTCCACTTACAGTGTACTTTTCTTCATTTTTTAAAAACTTTAATTTTCATTATTTTGTTTAGTTTTTACACCTACATGTATTTTAGCTGCAGAATCAGAAAGATGGAGTTACATGCCCAAAGCAACACAGCTAGTAAGTGGCAGGACCACAATTTAACACTTCTCATGTCCTGTAAACAAAGCAGGTTCTCTTTCCCAAGCCTTAAGATCCTTAACACCACGGGCACACGTGCGTGCGTACATGACTATATGCACGCACCCAGTCATACAGAAGCACACACAAAATTTAAACAGATCATTTAACTTTCTACATTTATCTCTCTTAATAGATATAATAGAGAACTTGAAATTAGCCTAGTCTGCCTAAATATTCTACCTCCGGTTCTGATTACAGCAAGTGATTTTTTTTACCTAATCTATTTACTTCCATTTCACTTTTTGTACTTAGAATTACTTGTGGAATAAGAAAAACTGAGAGATGCTGGCTTAAGGTGATGTTTTTGTGTAAGTGTAAACAATCGTGTGAGAAACAATTACCTTAATCACAGATGTCTCAACCCTGGATGGGGGACTCTGAACTTGTGCTGCTGCCGCCATATTTGCGATGGTGCTGAGATGGTTCATCTGGCTCATTGCCATGGTGACAGACGCTGGAGGTAGGCTGACGGGAATTAGAGGGTGGGGCATCATCATAAAAGGAAGTTCCAGTCCTATAAAAAAAATCACATATATCATCACTGCTCTGCTCTAAAAAAAACTATGAAGCATGGTATGTCCCTTTTATTTAAATGGTTAAGAACGTGCATCACTGAATATTGAACCATGCAGAGATGTCCTAATAATGGCTGTCAAACAAGAAACATTTGTCCTCTTCGAAGGCAACAATACCCACTCACCGCACAGGGAAATTAGGCTTCCAGCTGACTCGTTTGGTGCCACGTTTTATCACATCACCACTCTTCATATATTGGATACAAACGGTCAACTGCTTGCCATATTATTCTTCCGATGAGCCTAATTCTTGTTTAAAATATTAGAGTTTTCTTTAACTTATCGCATTTAGTTATCTAATGTAGTCCTATAATTAGACTTTTTTTTTCTTTGCAACTAAAATCTGTAGGGCTAAAAATGCCATGGTACCTTTTGGCAGGAGGTGGCTCTGCTGAAGCTGATGGAGAGGAAGACTAAGGGGAAGGCTGCGCACCCCAGGCACGCAGGGGTGGGTAACAGAGGCCTGGGATCCCTGGGGGGTGGGGTGGGGGAGTACAGTGTTGCCTTATCCCAAGAACCCTCACCTGTGGGAAATGAATATAAATGATCAGGATACAATCTTATTCCAAATCTTCTAATGACTAACCCAAAACGAGGTTTTTCAAAAGCATATTGTATTTGGAGATTGGCCAAGTAATTTCCTGGGAAATAAACACTGAAGTAAGTAAATTTCTCCTAAATCCTATTTTCTTTTGGATTTTCTGTTTCTTAGAGAAGTCCTCAAATCTTTGAAAAATAACATTTCCACAGCAGTTAGCCTATTTGGAAAATCGAATCCTGTTTGACTAACCATCTTAATATAAAATGGGCCCCATTATATACCTAGAGAATTAATTACTTCCTTGAAATGAAGCACACTGATGCTATGGAATGCAAAGGTATCCTTGTATTAAACAGTATCCTAGTCTCCATTCAGAATTAAAGTACCTCACTTGATTCCACAGCAAATCCTGAACATGAAACCATTAAATGTCCAACTTGGTTCCACATGGTAGAGAGAACCCAAAAGATCACTTTACAAAAGAAAATAATGTCAAAGCAATAAATTAAATGTGTGTGAATCAATAAATGCATCATTTGTTTTCAACCAGAGAAAGTGATTGTGGTAACATCAATGCTAAAATCAAAACAGCACATTCAAGGGTGTGTATTTCAGTATTGATAGCTGTGTTATTTCAATTCTGATGTCCCAAATTAAATTATTTTCACACTAATTTATTGCTTAACTGAATCTGTCAAATACATGGACTACCCACTGAAAAATTCTGTGATATCACTGTCAACTTATGAGATTTCCTTTTTTAAAATAAAGAAGCCATATTTTTATAGAATATGCTTAGAAACAGCAAAGTTGGTAAAACTCCAATTTCAATGCTTTCGCTCTATTAACAGCCTCATTGTAAAATCCCTACGACACAGTTTTTAATGAAGAACACTTAGTTACTGCCATGATTTTTTTCCATTTACTTCATGAAGACAGTTAAGGTTCAATATAAATTCAAACTCATTAGCTCAATACTGTCTGGATCTTAGAGTAAATTGTTCAGAAGTGGATAATGAAAACTCAATTCAAATTCTTCAGCAATCAAACAAAGCCATTTTATTAAACAATGAAAAGGATCAATTAAAATTGATATCTTTATTATTTTATAAGAAACCATGACAGCTTTTGGCATAAAAAAGTTTATAGCTTTCTACAGAAATGACTAACATAAAAAAATCCTTCCAGCTTGCTCCTACACTGTGGCATAAATGTTCACTTTCATATTCACAAATTCATATACCTTACTTCTTCACTCATGAATTTTTGGATACTTATATCAAGGTCCTAGTCAAATATGCAAAAACTATAAATATATGAATTTTTTAAATGTACAATGTTGATAGACTATTCAGTGAAAAAAAAACATTTTAACTATCTCCACATTGTATTGCCTATACCAAAATATATGCAGCATTTTTATTACATGTTTTCATTTTATGTTATCAAATAAAATAAGAACTGAAGCATAACTGCTTACTATCTGGATATAGAAATAACAGTTGGAATAAATGTTATTTGAATATGAGAACTGCATTGGAAATGTATAATTAATAGATACTTTTCTCTATATGTTATATTTCATTTAAAATATCCAGCAAATGTAAGTATTACATTTTCATAACAGATTGCTTATTTGAGGATAATTCACTAATATATGAAGTAGAGACTAATATTCACATTCATTCTTTGGGATTCAGTTTAAGTTCTGTTTTTAACTATTCCTTACCTTTGTTTTTCTGCTCACTTGAACTGATTTCTTTTTTTACTGAATCCTGATGGTGAGTTAATATGTGGAAAAATTCATATTTTACCAAGTATATTTCAATTTCACTTGAACCAATCAAGAAACACTATAATTCTACCTATTCACATTATCAAAGTATAAAATATTAAGCTAAAATTCTGATTGAATCATTCTGGAAACCAGATTATAGACAAAATACTGTCTGTTTTCACACCTATTTTGCAATACAAGAGATCAGGCCCTTGTGTAAGGGCAAATATCAATCACCTACCTGTGAATTTCCCATAGCAAGTTTATTACACGAGATTGAATTTCCCACTGCATAAATTCTCCTAGCCATCTCCACCAATCATCATTTGTTAAACACTCATGATGTTAGCTCATTTGGGTAATAAATAGAGCAAACAATTAAGAAACTAAGTCTGATGAAAAATATACAATGTTTAACCAAGTCAGCTGTAAGTGATTTCTGCATTATTTATAACACCCATCTCCTCTATTAGCATGAATAAATAAGAACTAAAAGTAGGCCACTTCAGAAAAAGACACGCCCATAGTCATTGAATGTATAATTTCAAATGCTTTGGTTTAAGCCAGTATACTTAATGATATAAGCCTGTATATGTGTACTGTGCTTACATACATACATATATCATAAAATGATATATATGAACTATAGCTCATATATAAGCTCATAATTACATATATAATGCTATATATGATACATATCATATATAAATATATATTTTATTAAGATTAAAATTTACTATTACAACTGCATGAAAACTTGTACTAGACAAAAGAGTCAATATATAAGTAAAGTTTCGATATCTGGTAAGGGGAGTTAGAAACAGAAAGTAACTGATTCATTTCTTGTCTTTGATTCTTGTAGAAGCATGCTATTTCATTGACTTTACAGTGAGAGAAAATGGCAAAGTTGATACAGCTCTAGTATCCTCAAAAAGCATATACTATAATAGGGTGTTGAAGCATGCATAAAAGAACTCATAAAATATGATAAATATATATAATGCTTTTGAGCCAAAGGAAATGATCATGAACTCATAAAGAGATTCAGAGAGTACATCTCCTTCATTGATTACTTAGAGTCCATAATCATATTTTAATTTTGGGGGGAGGGCATTAGAGGGATGTCCTAGATCTGATCCTACAAACAGATGTGGAGGAGCAATGGAAGAGCCTTAACTAGACAGAGGCTTACGCAAATGTAGGCAGATCTGCGCTGCTGACAGGACAACACACAGACAGCTTCTACATGATGAAATTAAGTAGTATAACCAGAAGCACCATGAAGGCCAGCTACTAATGCTATGGCATGGTTTTGGTGGGGTGATATTAACCAGGGGAGAGTCTTGCAGCAACCAGATATAAGTGGGTATGTGAATGCAAGAAAGTTGAAATTAAGGCTGACTAGCAATTCAGTCTCTAGCTAAAAACTATTAATTACGCATTTACACAATCTGAAAAAGTTTACTTACCCTGTCTGATTATGCCAATTTATCAATAATGACATATTCAAATACATAGGACTTACATACAAAATATGATTGTATGTGCTTGGTTTTCCTCTCATGTAAAAGATATATATTCCTCAGAGACAAGCATGTAATCTTAAGATTTAGTGTAAGTTGTAAGAATGATGTATGGGAGATTCTTTTTCCCTTATGCCCATACCACCCCAACATTAAAATGTGGTTACAGATTTTGAAAAACCAAACAACTTGATACACTATTTCTGTCTTTTCATGATCTCACAGTATTTTCCTTGGTTCACCCCTATTTTCTATTTTTGCCATATTTTATGATACATCTTTTATTGCAGGCCAGCTTTTAAAGAGAGGAAAGCCCTCTGGCTGGTGTAACTCAGTGGATCGAGTGCAAGCCTGCTAACCAAAGGGTCACTGGTTCAATTCCCAGTTAGTGCACATGCCTGGGTTGAAGGTCAGGTCCCCAGTAGGGGGCATGAGAGAGGCAACCACACATTGATATTTCTCTCCCTCTCTTTCTCCTTTCCTTCCCCTCTCTCTAAAAATAAGTAAATAAATATTTTAAAAGAATATTAACACTGTTTTTCTTTAATAAAAAACTTTGATTATGTGTACGAGTAGCATCAGTTATAACCTTAGCCCAACTGATTATATTTATTATTGAATTATAAGTATATGTAATGAGGCTTAGGTTGAAAAGAGAAGCCAGGACAGTAGTACTCTATTAGACTTCTTGATAGAATGCATGTGAAACAATCAAACAATGAAATACAAAATTAAAGTGGTCTGTAAAAAAATGAATGCCTTTTAAGCTACTGTAGTTTAAAATAGCAAAAGTGCATTTAAATATTATCATGTAGAGGTATGTTGACAGGTAACTATTTGTTCAGATTTTCCCACAGGCTGACCCTGATAAAGGAGGCAAATCTCAAAGGAACTAACGGTCACACCAGTGCTTAGTGAGTGACACTGATAGACTCTGACGGGAACCTGACATTGTCAAGATTCGTTTACAATGAAAATGATGGCCAGAGCGGGCACTTACTCCACACCATTGGAGACCACTTAAATGGATGTCAGCGCCACCTTAACAATGGAAACACAACTACTAAGTAAAAGTAAATACTAGTCACAGGTGCTGAAGATGCTCAGCTGTCATTTCGGAGGCAGGAGGAATAAACAAGTTACTATCTTTTAGATGATTAACTTAACCCTAATAAAAAATGTGAACAGAAATGTCAGCAGCAAAACTAGTAGTTTGCATCAATAGGAGAAACAGTTTTCTCATGAGTTACTGTAAGGTAATCTTTAAATCGGTTTCTGGATGACACTCTGAACTCAGCTACTTTAGCACATTTAAACACTGAAATCGACTGGTTCAACTTCATCAAATTGCTTCATTTTAAAAGGAGGAAACAGCAATCTTTTATGGGTACATTTAACTAGGAGGCAGAATTTAAAATGTTCTGGTCTAAGTACAGTGTTTTAGCAAAAGAAAAAGAAAGCAACACATGTCTCCTAAGTGGTTTAAGCAGTACCAGAGTCTCATTTGGTATTAGGCCATTTCCAGAGTCCAGAATTTGTACTTGCACACATGTCATGTTTGACTGGGAAGTGCTGGGGAAAAACAGAACTCGTTGACTGGTATGTAACCAAGCCTGCCTGGTATATGTCCTGACATCAGTTCATTTTTTTCTCTTAGAGAGAAACAACAGTATTTTCAAAAATTCTAATAAATGAATCATTTATAAAAACATGTTTTTTCTCAGAAATAATTAGGCATATTTGTTTAGCTACCTGTCATTATCTAAACTGCATTCTGTGTTACCTGAGTGTTAAATATTGGTTAATTAAGAATTTAAAACCCAACACTGTGCAAATGGGTTATTTTACCTGTGAATGTAAATATATTTTAAAATCTTTGATTTTATACATAATGGCAATGGCAATAATATAATACTTGTGCTATTAGTGTCCTTTGACCCATCAGCACTATGATAAAAGCTAAATTTATTCACCAAGTGGAAACATTTTTATTGTCTTACATACTCCACAATGTTGTTGAAAGTAACATGAGTTAACAAGCTGCACAAAGTGGCCCAAAATACTGGAAATGAAAACTGTGTAATTTTTTAAATTTTCCATAAATATTCTTTATCATGACTAGTAACTACAGAACTAGAAAGATTAAGACAAATGATAAAATCAGAGCTGAAGTTTAACTCACCATTGTCAGATGGAATACCTAAAAACGATCCTTAAAAAATAGGCAGACATTGCTAAAAATAATTATCCTGAGAATCTTTGAAGAATCATGGAAAACCAAAACAGCATTAGGAATGTAAAATAGACAATGGTTTCCATTTTAAATAGCCTTGATATTGAACTCATAAAAATTATTAGAAGGAATGAGTATAATACAGAATGCAAAATTATGTATTTCCTTTATTTTATACCAAATTCCAGTCAGTTTGCATGCAATTTAAAATAAAAAGGAGGGCCAGGACCATAAATATGAAATATTAAATGCTTTATGTGGACAAGACAGATAATTAGAAAACACTTTGCTTTTTGATGCCATTGTTTTCTTTGAACTCTTTAGCAGCATGTTCGAGTGTTAACCACATAAACCAGGTCCCCCAGACAAAGCACCTAACCAATCCAGACTCAGACTGGGCAAGCAGTTACAGAGGACAGTATAAGCCAAGAAACAGTAGCCTGACTAATTTGTATTGACTAAATATAGGAGTGTTTTGTTGCTATGAACTATAGAATAATTATAAACAAGAGCCAAATTTTCTATTCAGTGGAAATGATGATATTCCAAAGCGTGTTAATTTTCGTAGCTAAAGTATAATGAATGTTATTATGGATAGTGTAGAAACAACAATATTAGCAATTTATTTAAGCTTTCTAATCTAAAATATGTTCATAAAATTCTTCCAGATAGAGCAACTTGATATAATGCATCCATGTTAATTTAACTGCATCTTTTAACCTTTCTCATTTTCAATGTCAATAAATTTCTACCTTTTCCCACTTTAACTCATCAAATTATTTTTCCATTAGGCAAACAAGTGAACTAGAAATTCTCCTCTCTAAGGATATTGTAATTTCCCTATAGATTTATAATTACATCAAATAAAATTTCAAGTTAATATACTTTCCATACTATTAGTAGAGTAATAAATGTCATGGTATACAATATTAACAATTTTACATTCATGTGTAATTGCCGGTCATGGTCAGTTGAAATCTGTTTTAACTTCCACTGTTTCACCCATTATTTTTAGTTTTCAATTATGTTGAAATTGAAAAATCGTTACACGTGAGCCAAAATTGCTATTTGAGTTTCCAAAAATCATAAAAGACTCACATGTAGGATAGCATGTTCATGGGAATTATCTTAGTATTTCTCATGTGTATGGAGCTGGTGTTAAACTGTCTTCTCTCCAGTTTTCGTTGGCCTCAACAAATGACATCACTAGCCAGTTGTACAAGCTGGAAACCTAAGAATCATCTCTATCTCCCCTCCCACTGTGTGACATCCATGTCCAATTCCTTTTCATGCCTGTTGATTTTATCTATATAATTTATCTCTTCTCTGTTTCTGTATCTGCTGCTATAATCAGGTTCAAGGACCATCATTACTTTTAAGTATGAATCTTACACTGTTACTTTCCTTCTTAGAGAACTTTAATAGCTTCCCACTGATACGAAGGGAAAGACCAGACACTTTTTGTCCTAACGTAAACATCACGTGGCCAGGCCTATGTGTCTTTTGCTCTCATTGCATCCACAGCATATAAAAAGGTAGGACTGACTATTAGTCAGTTCCTGAGTGAGGGCTGCAAACCCAGACCAATTCTTATATTTGCATGTGGTAAATTTCCATGTCGAATTCAAAAATGGTAACCTATAATATTTGTTCTTAAGCAGCTTATAGTGTGAAAAATACAAACTATAGCACATATGCATACAATTTTATACTTTAAATAAAAAATAGAGAAGTAGAGAATAGGAATATGTTTGATATTTTGGAAATAAACTTGATTGAACTTGGTGATCATTTAGATCAGCAGTGTTAAACTCATTTTCACCAGGGGCCACATCAGCCTTGCGGTTGCCTTCAAAGGGCTGAAAGTAATTTCAACTCCTTAACAGTTAAGGAGTAGTTACATTTACGCAGTTCTAAAGTTATATTTGGCATTTTAAGGCAACCACCGTGAAGCTCATGTGGCCCCTGGTGAAAATGAGTTTGACACCCCTGATTTAGATACAAACAGAGATGAAGAGTAAAATGTGAAAGATGACTTGAGTATCTCAATTAATAACTGTATGAAAGGTGATGTCAGTAATGCAGCCACAGTGATAATAATATCTAAAACAGATTATCTACTTTCGATGTGTTAGGTAGCATGTTAAGCTTTTATATATACTATTTCAATTCATCTTTAGAAACTCTGAGGTACATCCACATTAGTGTACAAATGTTGACTGAACTGGCTTCAGGATTTTGATCTCGTAATTCTGAACCCACAATCCAATCTTTACATCAACTGTATGAAGAAGATCAGGTTTAATGATAAATAAAAAATAGTTCAGTTTTGGACTTGGTTATGAGCTTCCAGGAATAGTCAAACAAAGATTGACAATACCAAGTTAGACACATGGGACTGAAATTTGGGAGAAAAGCAGATACCCAGTGAGGAAAAATTGGTTGTCTTTGATTATAAGTAGAATATGAAGCCATCATGCTTGGAGAGGATATAAAAAGTATAAAAGCATTTCTATGAAAAGAGTATTTCTACTGTAAATCACAAAGTAAGTCCCAAGTAAGCCAGGCTGAATGATTTTTAAAAAGAAGGAGGAGGAGGCAGCTGAGAGGCTGAGAAGGCACAGGCAAATATTTTTCTATGACTCCTACAATAAATCTTAGCAGAAAAGTGTGTGAATGCATTCTTATAACATTAAAGTCTCTAGACTTACTTCTAAGCTATAATATCCTTTTTCATAAGATAATCAACATGCACACCTGACAGAGCTTGAGCTCTCATGTGATACTGAATTAATATTTGAAGAACATTGTGATTTGATTTAAAAGCTTAACAGTCCAACTACAATTTAAGTAGACAGCCTCAACAGACCAAAAAAAAAAGAAAGAAAAAAGCAGACAACTAAGCAAAGTTTGAAAAGATGCTCTTAGTACAACTTGCAATATCATAAGTAATGATGGTGCTTAGTACCCAGTAATTACAAGGTCCTCCTTAAGAACATTATGGAGAAAGGCAGCTTTAAGCCTAGGGACTACATATCACAAAGAACTCAGCCCATTTGAAGGATCATTGAAATAATATTATATTATAGTGGTAGATTACATGCAGATGGCAGGCCTGTTGAAAGCTACTGTTTACTTGAAACCAGATCATTCTTCCCATGACTTCTATTACATGTAGTGAAGACATACCATCCCAAGCACTTTTCATCAGTTTCTCATGGGCAGACATGGCAGGAGATTTCCAAGGTCAAAATGACCACTAAAACTTTAGTTGCTGGCAATGACAAAAATACTTAGGAAGATTAGCAATAATATGGATAATTTTACTACTACATTTTAACTCCAGTTTGGAAGGTACCTATAAGCACTCATTTTTATCCCAAGAATGAATGGATACAATATGGTTTTTTTTTTAGATTGGTTTGACAATGTGAACTAGAATAAGAAAAATGGTTACAAAGTATGTTTTGAAATGAGAATTGATTTTCTAACACCATCAAACCCTTAAGTCAATATAAAGTAAAATTTAAACATCATTATTCATTTTTTGATTTTTAAAAATTACCTGGCATAATCATTATTACCATAATGTGACCAATGAAGACTGTAGGGAGAATGAAACTGATCTAAGGTCACGCAATGATTCATTGTAAATGCTGAACACAGGTTTTACATTCATTTAAAAAACACGGGGTGATATTGGATAAATCAGTCATATTATTTTTATTTTCTTCAAGAATGTATCTAACATCAATGTTAAAAAGTTGCATGCTTTGTTAAAAATAAATGATGGATGATGAAATTGTTATCTTTTGTAAAGTCTCAAACAGTCCTTCAAAATAGGAATCTTTAAGTTTTGAACCTATAAAAGTAACATATTTCCAAATTATTTTTATTTTTAATAAAGTTAGATTTTAAAGATTTTCACTGTAAAAAAAAATCCACCTATTAAAAATAATTATCTTCTAAGAAGGATTCCTTAATTACTGAACAATAATTCCCTATCTAATTGTAAACAAAACTCTAATTAAAAATTATTATGATCTGTTATTTTTCTCTTGTGATTACAAAATCTGTCTTAAATAATTTTAATATCTCCTCCAATATTAGTATATAGTGTCATACCTACTTCTCGTCTGTCTTAATATGTACGTTTTCTCTCATCATTCCACAAAATCATTAGGACTATTTTCAATAGTACACAGATTCTTTCATTTAGATGTACCTGGCCTAACACCTGGGTAAAAATACCTTGTTAAATGTTGCTTTCAATTAAAGTAATTTATATTAAATAACCATTTAAGACTTTAGTTAGTAAGCTAAAACATGATTTCTTAAAAAATTAAGTACCTTAACAACTTCCTTTAGTTAAAATGGTCTGTACAGAAACTGAATTTTCCTCTTTGGTGAATTTTGAAATTTTGTTCTATGAGTTTCCTGTAGAGAACTGCTTTTCACAAAAAAATATCTGAAGTATATTTTGCACCTTGTGGTATGTTTGAACCATTTGCACAAAGAACTACTTAGGTAATGGAAAACCCAATAAACAAAACTTTAGAAGTAATTTGTTATTGATTTATTTAAAGATTTAATTTATTCATTTTTAGAGAGAGGGGAAGAGAGAAGAAAGAGAGGGAGAGAAGTATCAATGTGTGGTTGCTGCTGGTGCTCTCCATACTGGGGACCTGGCCTGCAACTCAGGCATGTGCCCTGCCTGAGAATCAAAGTGGTGACCCTTTGGTTCGCTGCCTGCACTCAGTCCACTGAGCTACACCAGCCAGGGCCTAAAAGTAATTTGTTTTTTAGTAGTTTAAGGGTGTAAATACTATGGGATATGTTTGTATATTTATGTATTGGTATCTATTTTAAATCTAATAAATTCACAAAAGTATTAAGAGTTTAAGAACACAAGGTTTTTAAATGTGTCAAATATCTGCTGACTGTGAAAATAACTTTTGAAAATCACTCCATTTTATGCATTGACTCAGGTTAATATTAATACGTGTTTAAATTCTGGCTTTGAAAAATATTTCACATTCTTATGTATCCAAAAGTCAAGTAATATTGCATATTGAAAATCTTGGAGAGGAAAGAGGAAGAAACCAGCAGACTGTTAAGACTATTATGCTGTCATATCAAATAGAAAAAAATTGAAATAGGACATAAAGCACAAATAGCTAATTAAAATGTCAGTTTGTAATCACATATAGAGAACTAGATGCCAAGAATGTTACTGTACAGGATAAAAAAAGATTCTAGCTAAACATCACTATACAACACACAACTTTTCTGTGTGTGCTTGAATCATTGAACATTATAGTACAAAAGAGATCCAGAAATCATGCATTCTTTTAACACATAATACACACCTATTATGTGCCAGGCATTGTTGTAAGCACTGGGAATACAGCAGTGAAGAAAGCTGACAAAAGATATATCCTTGTGGAATTTATTTTCTCGTTGGGTGATGGGAAGAAAAAATAATAAGCAAATAAGTAAAATGACATGGTATGTTAAGTGAGATGCCAGTCATAGAAGGATGAAACAGAGTTTTTGCCTATGTGATGATGCATGCGTGCACGTGTGTGTTAGGAGGGTACATGGGGGAGACTTCGCTGAGAAGACAGCAGCATCAAGCACAATGCGCTCACTTTGTAGCAGAGAAAGCGGATGCAGAATGATTCAACGAAATGCTTGAGGTCACATAACTCCTTAGGAAAAGAGGTGGACTAGGAACACATTTATTTGCCTGATCCTTTGTCCTAAGTCCTTTCCCCTGCACAACAGAGCACACCCAATTGAGAGAATTGCTTGGCCTGTGCAAGGAGGCAAAGACAAACTGATGGTGGATTTGGATGACAGCTGGGTAGCTCGATTGTTGGAGAAAGTCCACCTTAGGAAAGAGTCAGAAGGCAGAAAGAATGAGGTGGGCAAGGCTAACTTAGGAGTATTCTCAGATGTCACGATGATGAGTTTGCTCATTATCTTAGGCAGTGGAGAGATACGATTAAAGTGATGTATCAGATATTCAGAAGGACTATCTGATCATCCCCAGTTGTCATCCACCACAGTGACATTGATATGACCAGGGCAGAAACCCTGGTTCTCATATTTCATGACACAGGAAAATTGATGGAACAGAAAAAAAAACTTATGTTCTTTATCATTTGAGTTTTCGAAAGTGATGATTGAAGAACAAATTGGTTTCCAGAGCCAGACATGAAAAAAACAATTACGTTGAGTGAAGACCCACCGCATACTCTTCCATGTATCTGAATCAAGTGGCCTGTAAAATAGTCTCTTTTATATATGCAGTGAAGATTTTTTCCCAATAAAAGGAAATCTATGGTATCTTGTTTGAAAGTCTTCACATGAGAAGATACAATTTAGTCTTTCTTGAAAGAGGACACAAGCTTACCAGTACATATAAGACAACAACGGAGAGATCTCAATAGGGAAACGAGAGGAGGCTGGGTAGATTCGGAGTCGATGGGCTCTTTTTAGACCATTTCTGAGTAACACAATTGGAGAAAGCACAAAGAAAATATCCTCCCTAATTCGAGTTTTAAATGTTAAGGCTTTCAGAATATAACATGTTTGGCTTTAATATCTTATTGAAAAATGAAATCTGCAAATATTTTTATTATTGCGATTTCTGTTCCATGCAGTATGTATTACTGTTCTATAGCACCTTAAATAACCGTTATCATGCACAATATTATGCACACGAGCAGACGCCAAAATAGTTTACTATCGTCATGCTGAAAAAACATTCACCAGCATAGTAAACATTCCCATTTTTACCACTATTCTTGCAATTCCTCCCTTTCCTTCACTCTTTATGATTTTTATTGGCACTAGAATTCATTAATACTGGCCTTTTAAAATAGCAATAGATAATATATATCACATAGACAATAATTTCTAAATGATGCCACAAAACCTTTGATCCTCAGTACTATGTATAATGTCTTATTGCAACTGTAATCCCAATATATACAGTCAAAGAGTACTTGTTTTCTCCAGCCAGATAAAAGAGAATGATAAGCCTTTATTTTGTCCAGGGAGGGTTATTATTTTTCTTACTGAAACCATAAAATGATTATATTATTAAAAGTTAGTAATGTAAAATAAAGCACAGTACGAATTTCTCTTACTTGTATGAAATCTCTATAAAACATATCACTTATTTTAATGACTTTTGTTTCCTTATCCCCAATGTCTTTAGGTGTAAGTCTCTTTTTATCTGGATGCTTTAAAACTTGGTACAATTAATGTGTGAATATAAATTTTCAAGCAGCTTACTATGCATAGACAGCTTTTAAAAATTCAAAACAGCCCCGATAGCAAATGTCATTTCTTTCATAGTTACAAAATGCAAACTCTGAGTGTTTTATCCTAATGAATAAATGAGTTTGTCCTTTATGTATAAAATATAGTTTGTGTTTGTTGCACAAGTTTTTAATAATAGATGAATTTTAGGTTTGCTCCAACGTATTCAATAAAGTGTGATTAATTTGGTTTTTCAAAAATGCAAACTAGACATTACTATATTACTTTGCAAAATGCACAGCTTGCAACATTATTGTCTCAGTGGGATCTTAAATTGAATTGTAAAATGTGTCTTATTTCCAGTTTGATTTATGTAAGAGATAGCAGTGGATAATGTTCCTTTTGAAGTTTCACTGCTTTGTATGAGCAAACAATATAAACCTAAAATTCATAATAGAGTTTATTAGAACATAAAGCAAACTTTCGAGTTATAGCATGTTTGACTGAAATAAAAAACTTAAGATGGACTCAGAAAACCACATTTTTAATGAAACAACTTTTTGAAGTTTCCTATTATGATGGATTATACAATACATTTGACATTTTCTGTGATTTTTATTATGATATTTCAAGTAATTACCAAATCATGTTTTTCTTCTAAAAACGCTTTCCTGTGCCCTGAGAATTAATCTATGATACCATTTAACTTGGCTTTTTGAAGTAAATATCACCAGATAAAAGCCAGCTGGAGCTGAATAATAGGATACTTGAATGACTGTATTAGTGTTTGAAAAAGAGAGTACAAATCTTCTAAAAAGATTAATTTCCATAAAAAAAGATAGCTCCCAGACCTATAAAAGAATTCAAATGCGGAAACATAATAAACTCTCAGAAAGGAAGGCAGATTAAAGGAGGGGCCGCAGCACCTTGCTCCTGCAGCTGTGGGGCAGCTCTGACTCCGTCTCAGTTCCATTCGGTCGGTCCTGCAGAGCTCCTCACAGCTCTGTGTGCAGAGCCTGAATGTGGGATACGTGTCGCTCCGTAAGTAATAATTTCAGTGATTAATTTTGATGCAACATCACTTTAATTCGGATCCGACTCTCAATACTTAACAGTTTGAGAGAAGCTACAAAGGTTCTGGTGGGAATACATGCATCTAGTAAGGACATTTTTTTCTTCTTCATTTATTAAATATGTGGATATGAATTTTCTTTGCTGTGAAAATACTGCAGCTTTATCACACAACATAGTTGCTGACTTCATCATGTTAAGAGACCCGAGTTGGCCTATGGACTTGATTTTCAATATCCTGTTACAAAACATGTTCTCTGAAAAAGCCATAAATTTCTGTTCACACTATTTCTCTATTTTTGTATGTTCAATTACTAATAAAAACAAAGTTTGACCATGCATAAATTCCTCAGAGAAGTAAAATGTACATTTCCATCTTGAATGACTTTTAGATTATTATTATCTTAAGAGAAAACCAGAAACAAATGTGGAAAAATTAACTTTTAATTGTGATTAACTCTAGACAAATTTAAATTTATTAAAGGAATTGACATGAAAGGTCCATATTAACATTAGATCATTTCAAATGCAATTGGAAGTGCAGTAAGAAAAACAAACACTTCATGTAATTGAAATGGTAGGTATATTTCAATTCTGAACTAATTTCCTTATAAGAAATACAAAATAGTAATTTAAAAAAGGAATTACTCTCCAATCATAATAGAAATAGAAAAATTAGCTAACAGAAATTAGTCAATCATCTTGCCAATTACATTTTGAAACTAATTTTAATGTGTGGAATATAATAAACTGCTAATTTTCCTTACTCCCCTTCTTTATTTTAATTTTTTTATAGCACACTGTCAAATCAACCCGTAGATGAAACATAAGTTAGTAATTGCACGTGTTCATTTAAGCTGGAAAAGTTGTTTAGTATAGTAAGATGTCTAAATATTAAGTAAATGTCCACCATAATGAGGACATAAAAGACATATTGCCATTAGTAGAAAAATATCACTGCCTATAAAATTCTGTAGCGTTTATCAGAAAGAATATTTTTTAAAAGAAACCATTCTCTGCACTCGTATTAACTACTAACCAGTTATAACAATTTCTAACAGTAGCTGAAGAATTTCTTTATCATACTTCTTCAAGAAAGCTGCTTTTAGTTAAAACGTAAAAATGGTAGTTACAAGGTTTCTGCAAACGTAACTGCCATTCCATTAAGGAAATGGTGCAGCAAACAGTAAATAGTGGCCTCGAGGGAAATGTAAGTATTGATTTTATTACTGTGTTGGTTGGTTTGTATTTGCAATTGTCAACTCTAATTTTGGACGATGCTTTAAGTATCCTTAAAATCGCTTAAGGAAAAGACAAATATTAATTGGAAAATATTGATCATTGTTTTTGCAGCTTTAAATATCATAAGAGATATTTTCTTCAGCTTTTGATAATCTCATCTTTTTAAAAAAGGACAATTTAATTATGCCATACATAGTAAATGAGTAACCAACTGGTATTCATTAAGTCAAAATATATATGCATTTTATATACTATAAATCAGTGTTTGACCTTAGGAATAAAGTTAATCACTATGAAAATGATAAACATGATTACATACTTCCTTAATTTAGTTTATTTTTTAATTTTTAAGTATTTATTTTTATCCTCACCCAAGGACATTTGTTCATTGCTTTTAGAGAGAGAGGAAGGGAGAAGAGAGACATATTGATGTGAGAGAGAAACATTAATTGATTGTGTCCCTTGCACCTGGACTGAGGATCTAACACACCCAGAGGAGGGATAGAACCCTCAGCCTGGGTATGTGCCCTGAATGACAATCGAACCCACAACCTTTCTGTCACAGGACCACGCTCCAACCAACTGAGCCACATAGGCCAGGGCCCTAACTTAGTTTAGAAATTTAGCTCTGTATTCATTGATATTGACATTTTGATTCACCTAAGAAGACATAAAATAACTCTAAAACTAATTATAAGTCCAGAATTTTCATCATAATGAAATAAACTTCAACTTATGGCCTCATTAAATGTAAAATGATGAAATAATGAAAAAGAACAAAATTTGCCAACTTCATGTAATTATGATGTTTTATATTATTATCATCATTATCTTCATCATCGATTCCCTCTTTACATTTCAATAAATGACATTCACACATTTATGCTAAAGGCGTAATTAAAAACACAGATCATTTTCTTAAACCATGCCAGAGAGCAACTGTTTAATATGTAAAATTCCAACTGTACCTACGGGGCTGTAAATATAGTCAGTGTTAAACTTCTACAATTAACTAAAAGAGTGTTTATGCTACACATAAATTTTAGAAATGTCCTCTGTGGAGATCTAAAGTGGTGCAAATTAATATTAAAAAAAACATTATGGCTGCTCTTCAGATTAAAAAGCATAAAGTATTCTTGGGTTCACAAGACACACAGTATGTTTTAAACATCTCATATCAAAAAAATAAAAGAGAAAGAAAGCTTGTTGTAAACACACACCAAATCTTCAGTATCACTAAATGCCAAGTCCTTATATCATGAGTCTATGAAGAGGATCCAAGGGAAACAAATCTCTTGGTTCTAGCATAAAAGTCATACTTAAATTGCATTTTAAAATACTTACAGAGGAGAAAGGTCTTAATGAAGTTAAACCTTGCTTTACCTAGAAAGATAGGACTCGTTTGTGTATACCAGATCTTCACTATGTGCTTATTGGACTACATTTCTCAGGTTCCAAGAGTTAAAATTTGATGGATGAATATATAAACTGGCCTCATTGTTTAGACTACATAGGCTTGAATCTCAGCTCTGCCATTTACTACATAGTTCATAATGGAAGTCATGAGTATTTTTTCACATCCACCTTGAAATTTGCCATAATGTTCTTTATACATGTTAGTTAAATAAGTGAGATGCACAACAAAATATTGAAGATATCTGACAGAATGGAAGTTTAGAGCCTATAAGAATAGGAAAAAATAAAATTAGAGGTTATCTAATAATGCTTATTTTATATTGTTGTTCAGTTACAGTTGTCTTGTGTTTTTCTCCATTGCTCGCACCTACCCGGCCTCCCCTACTCCTGCAACGTTGTCCGTGCCCATGAGTCCTCCATTCGTGTTCCTTTGCTTGCCCCTTCCCCTTCTTTCCCCATTATCCCCCACCCTCCTCTCCTCCGGTCCTGTCAGTTTGTACTTTATTTCCAATAATGCTTATTTTTAAACCAGCAGATTATGACAATGACTTCTCATTTCTCTTCACTGTCGACCTTCCTGAGATCATCACATTGTTTTACCAGATCTAATAGGTTCAAATTTCCCACTTGAAACTACTTTATTCTTCTTCTCAATACCACCACAGACTGCAAGCATTAAAAAAAAAAAACAAAATACCAACTCTAGAGTAAAACTTAAAAATGATGATCTTGTTTATAATATATAAGTTTACATATCAGTAATTCTTTAACATTTTTGTTTCAGAATCTCTTCATATATACAGGTTTTATCTGTCAATATTTACCATGTTAGAAAAGAAAATGGAGGGGAAAAGGGAGGGAATTTCAGGGGAAAAGGGGAAGGGGGTCACAGGAGCAAGTATAAAGGACACATGGACAGAAACTAAGGGGGGTGGAAATGAGAGGGAGGTGGGGAGCACTGGGTCGGGTGGGCTGGGATGGGAGTAAAAGACAGAAAACTGTACTTGAACAACAATTAAAATAAAATAATAAAATGAATTTTTAAAAAGAAAAGAAAATGGAGAATTTTAAAAGTATTTCTTTATTAAAGATACTAATTTACTGCATATTAGCATAAATAATGTGTTCTTCCCAGAAATAAATATAGGTTCTTTCCAAAAAAATATGGACATTTTCCCAAATTATTTAATGTCTGGCTTAAGATAAGTTTTTGGATGTTTATATTCTATACACCCCTGCATTTAATCACATGATATCACATATACATAGATTCTAAAAACAGTTCAGTGTGCACTCATGAGAAAATGAGAGCTTTAAAAAAGAAAATCGGGTCTCAGTCTCCCTGAACCCTTGGGAACTCTCCTCTCCATGGGTTCTGGGACCACATTTCAAGAACTGCTGCTATATCTGATAACATTTTAGGACTTTTTAGGACATCCGGGTTATGTATTAATTTAGTAACTCATACTATCCTAATATGACTTCAGACAATAAGAACAAGATTAGAAAAGTTGCTCTAGTGTTTCTTATGGAAAACTCATTACTTGCATGCCAACAATTGAATTTTTTAAAGAAAATAGCAATGAGAAAGAAAACTTTTTCCCTAGACTTAATTTTACCTCACAAAGAAAAACTAGTTAGTCACGTTGAGGTGTAGATCAAGCAGAAAAACTGGTAAAGACTCGGTGTTGGCTTTAAATACTGCTTCTGCAGTCTTAAGCATAGTCACCCTCTACCTCAAACATTCATCTGAAAAGTGGAGATAATATCTATTCAGGAATAAGCACAGAATTAAGTGAGATGATGTACATGAAGCCTACAGCACATAAAACTACATGCTTAATAAGGAGGACAGTTGTTTAGTAGAAAATTCAAGGTTAAGATCCCAGTTGCTGAGATCAGATGGAAATGACGGGGAGGGGGAAGCCGTGAGAGCTTCAGGTTCTCATTTCTAACATTCCAACAATCAAGGATTAAATACCAAACTATCGCACAGATTAGGTAATGAACATATGAAAAGCACAGGCCATATAACCAACAGGAGGAAAAGAAGAGGGAGGAGAAACATCTGGAAGAAAAAGAGAAGTTTACCATGTCAATCTGGTTTATAAAATTTTAAAAGGAAAGTATGGTCAGTCTTAAGAATTAATAGACTTGAGAGGAGAAGATTTTAGAACATGTAGAAATATAGTTAATATACTATGAACATTAAAAGTAAAGGGAATACAATTTGAAATTGTATTTTTACATTCTAAATTTTAAGTTTTAAAAACCCATGTAAACTTTGACTGTCTCAATTTTAACAAGGAAAAATGCAATATCCCTCCAAAGGTTCTTTAAATTCCTTGAAGATAAAGGCTCCATCTTTATTCTCTGCGTCAATTTCAGTTACCCAGTGCATGGTCCAAATTAGGTATTCAGTCAACTGGTATCCCAAATGAAGGCAATGCATCATAATTAACATGTATATGGTGGTACTTTGGAGTTTAGGAAATAGAAATAAAATTTGAGAATGAATTAAGTTGCTAGCAAGCTGTCTCAGAGTTCAGATTTTTAGACATAAAAATAGTGCAGAACAGTAATGCACAAGAACACTGCCATAGAATGATTGGAAAAATTAGCAAGGGGGTTTATATACCATGTTGGATTGACTAAAGCCAGGAATTAGGCTAACACAATATAAAAAAACTTTGAGGGGTTATTTTTACTTTTACTATTTTCAAGTTAACATCAAGAAAGAAGAGAACACCCTTTTTTTTGAAGATAGTATAAATGTTCAAATCAATGTTTTGTGACTGCTGTCTTATAATTCAGAAATGTTAATAAACTCTGAAATGTTTTTCTGATTGTCTAGATTCTCTGAAATTAACAGATCTTTTATGTTCTGATCATTTAAAATCGTCTGAAAGCTTTTATAAACAACAGATCTAAATTACCTCTTCTATCAATGATTGAAAGCGTAGTTGCCAAGCCATTTCCAGATGACTGGGATAATATGTTTTAATGAAAGCCACACACTCCAGGTAATCAATAATGTTACCTGTGGCATTTTTATTTCTATCAAAATTTCATTTCTACATTCCCAGATGCATTCAAAGCAAGCATGAAAATTTAATTTTTAGACTGTAAAATGTCAAATGAATGTTATACATTTTAAATTTCAAGAAAGTGCTGTTGAGAGAGAATATATAGAAGCAAAAGAAAATAGCAAGGTAACGTATGCTTTCAGCCAAAAGTCTTCATAATCCTTAGCTTAAGAGATTTTAAAGGTCAATAATAATGGAACATTCCCATTTTCAACACCATTTCCCATGGTGATGTGAGTAAAATATCTTGAATAACTGTTACTAACTATGAAGAAGAGTCAGTGTGGGTTCACATTAAATTGGACTAATGCATATGCTTTGTGAAAATTTAAAATGATAAATGTTGCTAAGAAAGAATCTTGAGTATTTTTGTTAATTAGGTGATTATTATAAGTTAATAATATAATCTCCAATTCAAAACCTACATTGGTCATTTTGGAAACATAAAAGACTGACATACATGTGACTATGTTCTGTATCCTACACAAGTGGAATCCTGCAGTATTTGCCTTCCTATGACTGGCCTACCCCACTCAGCTATGATGAGGGGGAAAAAGGAAGTAACTATTCGCCATGAACTTTTGGTGAAGCAGATGAGATGAGTAAGCACTGAGATCTTCCGTGAAACACTGTTCCTATAGTCGACAGCACTGTGCCGTAAGCCTTGAGTTTTAAGAGGGTAGATCTCATGTTAAGTGTTGTTACCGAACGAAAAGTGTTTAAAAAGAATGGCAGTATTAGCAAATAGAAGTAGAGTACTTTTTATCATTCTTTTGGTGTGTTAAAACAATTCAGCTGATACATTATTAATATTAAATATGTTAGAAATACCATATGAAAATAAATAATATGCTTAATTATAGATAGCACTAATGTATGTGTATATATACATATATTATTAAGTTACTTTAAAACAAAAGATAAATAGTTTATTAAAAATACAGGGTGGGTCAAAAGCAGGTTTACATTGAGAGTACATAAAACACAATATTTATTCTCGTATTATTATTTGTTAATTGTAGTATTTTTCCATATGAACAACTGTAAACCTACTTTTCCTCTGCCCTCTATATGTTTTATGTAGCAGATTTAGGAATATATTATTAATTCTTATTGTTTTAAAGAAATCTATTTAATTTACTAAACATTCATTCTCAACAGGCATTTTTTATGATTGAGTGCTCAGAGATTTAGAGATACATAATACAACTACCTACTAAGGAAATACCATTTTGCTTTTATGGATATTTTATTACATCAATGGACACTTCTCTGTATCCTTCTAGGACTAAACTCATAAGCTATAACATAAAAGTTATTATCAACAATGTAGACCAGTTGTAAAATTCAATTAAAAATCTCTACATTTTAAGCAGGGATAGTAGCCTAATATGTAAGCATGAGCTGAAGTGATGCGTAGCTCCTAAAGCATGTCATATTTAAAAAATAAATGTTTTAACTGCTTCATTATCACTTTTTTGGTGTTAAGAATTTTGAGGTCCATTTTTAACTCTTAGATATCACTAGAAAAGTTAATGCCTTCATTAATGAACAACTAACATGCTCAGTTTGTCTTTGTTAAATCTGTTTAGCAATATGATTTTTATATGCTTTTGTGCTCCAAGATATATATCCCTTACTAATTCATTCTTTCAAAAAATCTTGGTTGCAGGCACGGTTCGAGGCACTGGGATTAGTAGCCGAACTAATTAGTGGCCAAACTGGACAACAAGGTCCTGGGCCCCATGGTGCTGACATTCTAATAACTATACGCTAGATCACTTATACGGCAGTGACGGTGACACATGTGCCATGTGAGAAAATAAAGCAGGAGAGTGCATTTATATACTGAGGAGGTAGGTCACAACTTCAAGTAAGATTGTTGAGAAAAGTCTTAAAAAGAAAATGATGCTTCAGGAAGATGAAGAAACAAGATCTATGGATATCTGGGAGAAGAGGCTTCCTAGAAGAGGGAAGAGCAATGCAAAGGCAAGTTTTCCTGGGCTATTTGTGACGTGGCAGGAGGCCAGGTGGTTAAAGGCCAGTGAGTGAAAGTGAGAGTGGGAAGAAAAGCAGTCAGAGTGGAGAATAAGCCAGGAGCCTGTCATGTACCAGATTGTAGGTTACCAAAAGGGTTTTTTGTTTCACTTTTTTTTTTTTACTTTTACTGTAGGGAAGAATCAGGATAGTATACACAGAGGAGTGAGCTGGGTTATATAGGTGTTTATAGGACTACGCTCCTTGCTGTAAAGGAGGAGGCAGGATACAAGAACTCCAGTCAGGACACGTTCGCAATGATCCAGGCAAGAGATGATGAAGGCGAGCGAGGTGGGTGGGTGTGTGGATACATCAGACGGAGGTATAAAGGAGAGAAGAGTCAGTGATGATTCAAGAGTTTAGGCCATGAACAGCAAGACAGGTAGAAAAATAGAGTTACCACTAACAGAGGTGAGAAGACAGGGATAGATAAATTTGTGTTAAGATTACCAAAAATTATTTCCAGAGATTTTAAATCTGAGATGTCCTAAACTGAGCTCCTGTTCAAAACATTAACACTGAAATATTTTTTCGTCCTCATTTACAGAGTAACCAAATGGGTGATGAGTGGATGGTACCCAATTATATGCCTCTTTCATACCTTGTTGTTTAGGTTTTCAATGGAAGTAGTGTATCTTTAGACTACCAAATCGTTTGTTTAATATTTCTTCATTGTCAGGAATCTCACTCATCAACTCATTTATTCATTTGATCCATTTAATGAGTGGTAACTGACTGATCCTCACTGCTCCAAATACTGGGGAAAACAGAGAGAGCAAGGTTCTGCTCTCAGGGTGGTCGAATCCTACATAGGAAAGAACAAGATAAAGTAGTGTCTCTACGTTTTGAGTATCTAGGAAGCGATATGAAAATATACGGTTTCTATGTGGGGTGTTCATATACACGGTTTAATGCATTGTGGTTGTAATCACTGTACTAGAAATATATGTGACTTTAGAAAGCATACAAAGAAATAGATGACATAAGGAAGACTACTGTTTTATGAAAATTAAGGCAATGATATCACAATGGCATCATAATACCCAACATGTTATCTCCTAATGTTGTATTAAGGGCATGTACTCATTTGCTCTTTTACAGGTATAAAGAAAGCACTATAGGTTAAAGGCATGTGTGCCGGGTAGGGGAAATTTTCCATAGAAAAGGAAACATTGGAAACAGAGGTTAGTGAAAGGCAAACGACATTTTTTGGCAGAGGGAACTGCATTTGAATTTACAGAAATACGAAAACACTAGGGGAGAAAGGCCATTAGCTAGAGCACTGAAGTCAAGGTTGGGGGACTAGAAGGGGGACGTAAAAGAATCTAAAAACATTGTATTTAAAGTTAATATTTACTTTTAATTATAGAAAATTAAAATTCAGTCTAAATCAAGCTTAAAGAAAACTGGAGTTGTGGATGATAAATGCCACTGAAATCAAACAACCACTTCAAATTTATTTACTGGTTTACTTCTTAAATTAGCACAGAAAGGCAGCATTTTTGTGATAGTGCATGAGTGGAGGGTCTTTCGGACCTAGAATCTTCTGGCACTGCATGGGTTTTCACACAGGTGGTGTGTAATACCTACCATTTGGGCCGTGGATTTAAATGTCCATGAGTTTTTATTTCTCCAAGTAAATACAAGCCTTATTGAAAAAGCTCTCACCCACCCCTTCTCCATCTCCCTCCTCAAGGTGATCTCACCCCAGGCTCTCGACTGTCCACCCTGTGGTTAGGTCTACAGGCCATGACATTCAATTCAGTTTCAGATCCTAGCTCAGCCACGTCAACACGCAAGGCCTTCGAAAACCTGCTTGATCTCTCCGCGCCCCACTTTCCTCCCAGATGAGGAGACCATCATCATTAGCCAGCCTCCTCATTATTTTGTTACATTAAATGACAACATAGGTAAAGCACAGTGGCTTATTCATCAATTGTATGGCCTCGATAAATTGTAAGCACTATTACTGCCATGAATAGACGTGTTCTGTTCAAGGAGGAGAGCAGAAATAAAATTAGTTGAGTACCTTTTATTGATATCCACTAGCTGTAATTTTGTTTCATTTTCCCACAGTCACTGGGGACTTGGAAGGACCTAAAACTGGAGACATGCTATAAATATCTTGATAAATTTTGCTATTTAAAGTTTATTAATGTTTACTTGTCTAATCCATAAACTGTATTTGTCATCTGGAAAATGTATATAAACAAGTCTTCCTTTATAAATGGTTTACATCATAAATTTTCCCTTAAGATAATGTTCATTTGGGTTGTGATTGAGCTGCCAGTCCTCAACAGCCCATTCAAACCACTGTGTACTTGGAAAATTGTATCTGAAGCCCCGTTTCAACTCTGACCATCATTTCTCATCTATTTTAAATAGAAAATCTATTTTCATATTTCCAACTCAGCAGAGAATGTCCCTCAGCAGTAGTGATAATTATGTGGGAACCATATTCCTGAGCACCAGAAATTCACTAACTTTCCGTATTTGTAAAGGAAAGTATTCTTAATACATTTAGTTCTATTTGTTCTTACAAATCATTCATTCTCGAATTAAGGTCGGCACTCATCCTTTGACAGTGTCTTCATCTTAGAGTTCTCCTTACTCATTTATATCAGGATGTAGCTCAAAGCATATCACTTTCCTTAATCACACAACTCTAGTATTAAAATCTAAAGGTAAAATAAGTCAAAACCTGACAATACTATTGTAATTTCAAGCTTCATGCTGATG
Source organism: Carollia perspicillata (assembly GCA_004027735.1). Classification (NCBI taxonomy): domain Eukaryota; kingdom Metazoa; phylum Chordata; class Mammalia; order Chiroptera; family Phyllostomidae; genus Carollia; species Carollia perspicillata. The sequence goes on along the minus strand of PVKM010007830.1, from coordinate 12,269 downwards.
GTATAAACAAACAGACATATGAACATTCATTTCAGAATAAGTTTTAACTTGATGACAGAATTGCACTATTTATATATTTAAAAGAATCTAATACTACTTCAAAGAGAATTGCTGAAATTCTCTGTCCCACAAATTGGAAGCAAGCAAGTAGTTCAATCAAATGAGTTAGGAGTAAAATTTCATTAAATATAATGTAATTCAGGCATTAAAGACATGGATGAACTTTACAACCTGAATGGGAAAAATGCTGTTAAACAATTCCTGAGCTTTCAGGAGTAGAAAAAATGATACCCATGCCCCCGTTCTGAACAAAAGCAACATGTGAAAGTTTTGTACCCTATCTATGCATGCACCACCTTCAGAACTTTATTTAGAAGAGGATTTGCCATAGTTTTATGCACTTGAATTGGGATGGTACAGCAAGAAAATTAAATTAAGACATCTCTCCCCATGTGTATTGTTATGTGCGCGTGTAAATAAAATGGAGTACAACCTCCCTGAATTATACGCTGTCTTACTTTCTGTGTTTATTTATTTTATTTTGAATCAGTAGTTTTGTTAACATGGGGTTGGTCAGTTACACTCTCATTTAATCCCATCCTAATTATGCTAATGTTAATCATTTTGTTTGGATGTGTATAACAAAAATGAATTTCAGGGATTTTTATTAATTCTTCAAACATACTAATTCATGTTTACACACACATACATAAGGAAATTTAGAAAATTAAGATCTACCATGGGAATATGTACATAATAAACATACAAACTATCTGAGGTGATAAAGCAGAATTACCAGTCTTAGTGTCAAATCATGCTTACTGTCATTAAAATGTAGGGCCAAAAAAAAAGAATCCTCATATGGTGATAGCTCGATACTTCAGTCAGGGATTTAAAACTCACAGGACAAGAAATGATGGTTGTTTGTGTATATCTCACCAAATATAATGTAACGAAAAGATTCAGATATGGTTTATTCCTGTGACCAATGAGAAAGACATTGATGTTGTAAAAAACAAAGAACAGATTTTGAAATAAAAACTGGGGGATTCAGAGCCTTTTATTCACTAGCTTGGTCAAGTCCAACAACTTTCAGAGCCTCCGTCCATTTCTGCAAAAGGCTGCAAAGTATATGCAAAAGATAGTTACTTGGAATAATGGCCACATAAGCTAATTCGACTAGGTTTTTCCAGTTTTTTAAGCTATACCTGTCCAAATCTTGCTCTATGGGCAGACATATTCAGTTTAATAAAGCCTCTCCATGTGATTTTGATTTGTCTGCACTTGTAATTATGAAGCTATAAAATGAGGATCAAGGAAACCATGGTATAGAGTAAAAAGCCAAGAAATGAGCAGAATAAAAATCAAGAATCCACCACTGTTTTCCCTGAACACCTAAAGGACTCTCACATTCTGAATGGTCATTGTCTATAGTTTATATAAATACACTCACAGTTTTCCCCAGATGGAATTTTATAATGGACATGAGATAACTAGTGGTTTTTAAGTTTATATTGACAAAACATAAAAAGGAAACTCAAATCATGAAAAGTTAATTAGATCAGAATTCCATGGTTCTCAAAACTGGCTTTTTATTGGAATCACCTGGAACTTTTTAAAAATACCGATACCTATATCCTACCCTCTTAGAGATTATAATTTTGTTGGTTAGAAGTAAGTCCAGGTGATTTTTTAATATAAAAAGCTGCCTAGAAGATTCTAATGTGCCATTAGGATTATAAAACCCTAAAACAACTAAACTGTAAGATCCCTTTTGGCTGAAATTTTGCGATTCCAAGAAAAGTTCAGTTTAAATAATCATATATGTGCTAAAGTAGGATTTACCTTATACGTTCGTTCTATTAACCCAACAGGGTTCAAAGAATTAGTAGGCAAATATCATCTTGTTGTCAATTGGCACTTTTGGGGTGCAAATGGATTATTTACATATTTTCCTGCCTCTTTACAACCTTTTTGACAGAGGAGCAAACTCAATAAAAACTTCTGGAGCCCACAGAGACATGATACAAGCTGTCAGGCAAAGTCAGAGTGACTGATACTTGTAAGCCTGCTATCAATGTGAAAACTACAATCTTAGAGAACAGAAATAGTTTGCACCACTGTCTTCAACAGGAAACCACATGGAAGAGGAATATATATATTTTAAATTAATTATGTGCATTACAGTTATCTATTAAATAGTTCCTCAACATAGTAAGCTCTACACAGTAATTTTTGTACAAACCTGCCTGGTCTTGCTTTCTTCATTTTACTTTTTTGTCTTATTATCATTGCTCAGGGTAATAATGAACTTTAGGCTTCAGATATATAATGAAACAGAAAATGTTTTGATACTTTTACCCATTTTGCTATTGGGAAAATACCTGTAAGATAACAATCTCCTTAATCTTTTTCTATAAATAAAATAAAACCTAAACACTACTTTGTTTTAAAGATTTCTGGGGACTTTTCTTGATACCAATAAAGTAAGTGCTATGTTGATATTTTATTATCACTTCAAAATGCTTCATGGTTTATAGTCCAAAGTAAAAGATGAGGAAAATTACATTTCCCACTTAATGAAGCTAATGTAATCACTGATCATACAGCATATGATTTTAAAAAGGAACACAAATTATGCTGTCACTTGCCAAAACATACTATTACAATATTTGGTTATTTTACACATTTTGTGCATATTATGTAATATTATTTTACATAATTTACGCTATGCTAAACAATGAGGCATAAGTAGCCAGATATTTAATACAGCAATAAACAGATCAAAATTTAATATGAATCTGATATGAAGCAAATACCACCAGCTCCTGCAAATATGACTACTGGTTATTTGCAGGCATGGTGAGACGGGAACATCAGGCCACCTAAAGCTGACTAGCTGGTTTCATTGAGCCACCTTGACTGAGTAAAAGTTGTACTTTCAAAAAACAGTTATTTAATACCCTGGCAAACTTATCATGAAACCTCCTCCATTGGTGTAACCTTTCCTATAATAATTAGAGTTTGTTTTGTGTGTCCAAACACACATATTTCTTAAAGGGTTTCCTAAGTAAATACAAAATAAACTACATCATTGCAAGTCACTAAAGTATTTGGCCAAATAGGAAACATGGTTAAAAGAAAAATCAGTGTGTGTTTTCTTTAATTACAAAGCCCATATCTAATTTTAACTGCCTCCTTTTTTTCTTAATAATGAGCTGACCTTCTATTCTCCTTAACCCTTTTTTATCAAAGCCATCTACACCCACTTTGCCTTCTGCTTCTCTAATCTGCAATTATTTATGTTTTCTTCATGCTGCTTTGTCCGCCATGGGAGCAAAATTGTATTTGGTGAAATATAGAGCTAATTATACCATGAACCCAGCAACAAAAAGACAGAGCAGATGTTACTTCAGACGTGCTAAAAGTCCTCATGCTTAATGTGCATATAGTAAAACACTGAGCAGAGTCGTCGAAAACAATATCTAATCAAGGCAGTTTTAGACATGCAAATCTTTTTAACACCAGAGTTAAATGGAGAAATTCTGTCAATAATATTTGCAGTACTCACCATGTGCTTGCCAGAATAATTATATTAGGTAGTGATTTCTAATTAATATAATAAATGTGTGAGTCCACATTTATTCTACCCAGGGGGGTAGAAATCTAGGGAGGCTGAAATGGAGATCATATGCTGTGAGTTAATAATAATACAATGCACAATGTTTTCATTGAGACTGTGTTTCCATGATGCCAGAATAAGCAGTTTCAATCATTTTTACTTTAGCCAGTAAAATATATTTTATCCTCCCTTTTTTTTTAATTCACGGTGAATCACTTAACTGATCTATTTATTTGGGCATTGCCTTGATAAAAGTTGATACCAATTCCTCTTTGTGTAACTAAATCATACTTTCTCATGTATGACCCAGGTTCGTTTTCCTTCTGTGGATACATGGGCACACAAACAGGTGAGTGGAACAATCCTGGCACAACGGCAGCATTTTGCTCTTTGCAAAAATCGACAATGTTTTTTGACATATTGGATTTAAATCGATATCACTTGTCATGAAGAAATTCACTTCCCCCCATAGTGACCTGTATACAAATGGTAAATCACTCCAAGAAAGTACCAAAATGCTTATCATGCTGTGTGGCGACTAAAAACAATCCCAGCCTCACTAGTCTGAAGTCACTGTAAGAGGGCAGTATTTTAATGACATACTTTCCACTGAAAGAAGTGTGCCTACACCACAGGGTGTAAAGCCCCTTCTGAGATCTGAAACTTAGTGGGCTCAGCACACCAAACCTCCCTCCTGGTGAGTGTTAAATGTGTGCATTGAGTGGCTGAGCTGGGCATCACTTTCAATGTTTATTTTAGGAAAACAAAGCACCTCTCTGCAAAGCTGTGATAATCAAGCTAAAGAATTCCGTCTTGTTAAGAAGTGTATAATTTGTACTCTTTTCGGCACTGTGTGCAAAATCTAAAATGAAAGTATCTGGTTTATACAAATAATCAATTTTAAAACATTATATGTTGACCAGTTATAAAAGGCCTAAATGATCTTCTAACAACTAATATTTTATACAAATTACCTATTGAGAAAAATATATGTTGGAAACATTGTATTAGTCCAAAATTTCTGTCTCGAACTAAATTATGTACGTGATATACATTATATGTGATATACATATTATGCCCAATGTAAATGAAATTAGGAACATTGCAAGTTATTGTTTATTAGGAAGAGAATGGAGGCCTACTTGCATTTTCAAAAGAATGTGAGAATATATTTTTCAAAACTCTACTTATAAAATGTGATGTTATTATATTCAATGAATGTAAAATAAGATAAAAAACTATTTCATGTAATTTAATAATATTCAGTGTTTATTGATGTTTCCAAATCTTATTTTCCAAATGGACAACAGTGTGGTAATTGCAATGGGGAGGGGGCTGTAAGGAAGATAAAAGGTAATGAAAAAAAATAAAATCAGAAATGTACTTAAAGACATAAATGCATAGCTACCATGAAAATACTTACTGAATTAAGAAATATCAAAATAAATGATTATTAAGTTAAAAGTGAGCTAAATATTCTAAGGGGCAAATAAAAACACGCAAGGTAAGTCTTTCACCTTCCCACGGTAGAACTTAACCACGTTGATACTCACTAGGCCAAAAAGCACTGCTGCAGCTTGAATACTAATCGAAACTCTACCAACCTTGTCAGCCACGAACTCAGAAGAATAGAGCATTTCTCTTGAGGCCAAACTACCAAATGCAACTTTGAAAAAGTAAAATATCTAAGTGTAGGGACTCTGGTTTTGTTGTTTCCAATAATTTGGGTCTTTTTTAGGAATTAAACAAATTAATCAAGGTGATATAACTGAAACAGAAAAATAAAAACATATTTTGCCCCAGCTTGATTCTTGGTATCTAAATAGAAATTATCTCAATGAAATGATCTCAATGAGTAGATTATCAGAGAAAACCCCACAGCTGAGAGAAACCAGGTGTCAGATGGGACTGGAGTCATTCACTCATTTGTCCTCTCCTACATCAAAGGCATTATGTTATCATCTCTAGCATCAAGGACTTCCAGAAAGACTACTTTGTCTACTAGCATTTTAATTGAAATAGTAAACAGAAGCACTTCCTTTCATCTCATTTAGTATTTTTCCCCATTGACAAAGTGGACTATAAATATGTACATGTATGAAGCAATATTTATGCAAAATGGCTTCACTTCCAGTACCTCTAAGATATAGCTCATTTTAATCAAATGTTTTATATTAACATGTTTCCTAAGTAGTTGGAGTGATTTAAAACTTGATAGGTAAAACTCCTGATTTACATGAAACATTTCAGAAAAATTCCACAGATGAGTATACCTGTATATTTAAAAAGTCTAATATTTTACATGTTTCATATATTTAGATCACTGAATCAATAATCAGAATTAAAAAATACTAAACTTCTGTTACCCAACATGGTTTTCATATCAGGGATACAGATCCTTGCTTGATTCACTATATTTTGATGCTATATGATGTTTATTTTTGAAAGAAATAAATAACAGAGTGTTATTTTAATACCAAAGAAAACACTTGATAATGACTGATTTCTCTTTCTCAAATTACACCATGATCAACAATCATACAATTTTAAAATTTAAAGGATTGAAATATTTGATTTAGCATGAACAAAACACTAAATTTTTATGAAATAAATGTTAAATAATATAGCAATTGAATGCATTAAATGTGATCAAATAATGTTTACTAGTGTAAATATTTAGAAATTGGTTCCTTTCTATATAATAAAAATGTGTATTCATATAATATAAGCTTTTATCAAAAAAATTTACACGGAGAAGCTGGCTTATAGTACATTATGAGATAGAGGTCATATGATATGAAAAATGAAAATCTGATTATCTCTTTTCACCAATTCTCAATTATACTTTTTCTAGACCCACACAGAGCCTAGAGAAGAGTATAGAGAAGAAATAAAGACAGACACTGTCTCCCAGATTTGCCTCCGTGTGATCGAAAGTGACTTTTGGAAGAATGCTGATGAAGACAAAACGGAATGTATCAAACTGAATAATAACTTACACTCTGTGGGGACTGTGGATGACTTCATTGTGTCTGGTAACAGTCTGCAGTGACTCTGTGTTGGTCAGGCAGAAGTGACACACCTACCACTGAATCCCCATTACTGTGACAGGGTGATTAATAACAGTGTTTCTCCAACTTAGCACTCACCTTCTCTGCTAGTTCACAGAGGTGCTAACTTTTTCTCTGTTGATAGTGAAATAAATGTTAGCCTCTAGGATGATTAAATTGGCAGTAATCCTTAATATTATGAGCATTATGATACTTAACATAGATATACAGAGAGACAGAATACAATCAAATGTAACCTAGATTTGGTTTAAGCCGCACTCTTTAATACGGTCCATTATTCTTCTCACATGATAAAAATTGATTCCTACTACATCAGTTTAATAACTGCCAATGTCGTTGTTATATTTCTAAAAGTTAGTGAATGTTGATCTTACACTTATTCTCAGAAAATAAAATATAATACCAAAATATTTTCAAGGATTGAAGAATCTGAAGTAAGAGTATTAAAATGATTACTGACATGACAGACGGGAAAAAAAAAAAAACTTCTTGGTAGTTTAAATACAAAGGTATCAAGAGGTAGAATGAGTGTTGAATTTATGTTGTGGAAAATTGGTCCCAAGTTGGTTTTCCACTTCATCAGAAAGCACTTTTGTCTTGTATGCAAACAGTTAATGAAGCATGCCAACACTGAATTGTTTTAACTAGTGTTAGAAATATTTCACCTTTTTCTCTCCCCCATGTTTATGAAGTTTTAATACTAACACAGGGAGACCCCTGAAATTTCTGAAACTCAATTCTATATCTCAGGTAAAGTGAATGACTGATATAACTATTCATGATTTAAATATTTTTATTTTCGCTTATGAATTATTCTCTCCTGAAAGGTAGCAAAAGATCTCTCAGTTCTGCTGCACAATAATAAATGCGTGATGAGAATGATTCCATCGTTACATTTTCATCCTGAAGCCTACCCTTCGTTTCAGTGTTTGGAAGCAGTGAGCCTTTTGATTCAGTTTTTAAAGCTCTGGCAGGTGGCAAAATTTTGTTCCAGCAGCATTCATGTGGCTGGGAACAAAGAAATTCTTTCAAGGGGTTTGTGGTTTTACCTTCATGCTACTTTCAAAGAAAATGGGATGATTATTTCTTTCATATTATAATTAAAATAAACATAAGGGGCAGGAAAAATTATACATTATAGCAAATAGTTACACATAAAATAGCTTTTCATACATTTATTCAGACTATACTTTTTACTCGTAAAAACAAAATGTTCACCTGCATAACTTTTTCACAACATGATAATTTAATCTTCACTTTGCACATCTTCTACTTGATATTAAAAGTTCCCATTTTAAATTAGAGTGTATAGCTTCATTATTGTTTTGTATGAAACATTACACTGCATACTTGCATTCTATGATCTAAGAGAATTAGTTGTAGAATTACTAACCTATGTAATTCTAACGTAGTTTGATCTAAGTGCCTCAAATAAATAAATGCAGTTCTGATATTAGTGTTACTGGGAAGAAAAAAATCCTAGAAAAATATTGCACTAAAATAGGCTAGGCTTTAAAAGTTGTATTTAACTTCAATTCTCATCAAATATGAATAGGAATCCTCTCTGAGAAGTTTGGCTATGGAAGTTTTTATTCTGCCAGAAAAAAATACTGTTGACGAAAGTGATTACTGAAGATCATAATAAACTTATTTCACTAAGTATATACAAAAACTTTCATCAGCGATAGCACATATATTCCTATTTCAGAGGGGTGCTATAGAAAGAGTAGTTAAAACATGGATAATTGCAAGACAACAACACAATTCAGAGTGCACGTCAGGTGTACCTTTTCAAAGGAACATGGGTCATGTAAAATCAAAGAGTTATTAAGTAAGGAATGCTGAAAATTCTTTTAATTGTTCCCTAATTTTACAAATAAAGAATCTGATGCTCAGAACTACTAAATGATAAATATTAACTCATCACATGCGACTCTATCATAATTTCTAGATTCAAGAGCAAGATTTAGATTAACTTGAATATATTTGTAATAGAGATAACAGTGTCTTAAATGGGAAAGACATATATCATGAATTTATCTGTGAGAGAGATAATACTGGATTGAGGTCTTAGTCATTTGCAAAAGAGTTTTATATACACACCAGGAAAATATTTTGAACAATATGACTGCTTGATATCATAACTATCAAATCATAGAGATACTAATATTCGAATCATGGAAACAATAACATCTAGCATTTACATAAAATGAATCAGTTTCAAAAAATTTTCATACACACCAAAATTCTATTTTGCCCATCAAAGCTATTAACAATACCCCATTACGTCTATGGTACAAAAGAGAAAATGGATATGTGAGCTTTCTAATGATGCAAGAGAACCAGAATGTAAACTTGAACTTCTGACTGTCACTCCAAATTCAACATGCAGATTGCCTTTATTACCTTATGGATACTAGAAGTTTCCTGATAATTGCTTTACTCTCAAGTCCTCAAATGCAAATAAATCCACTAAAATATTCACATTTTAAAATAAATGTTCAACAGTGAATGATATTCCAAATGAGTAATATGGTATATCTGTTCACTTAATTTAACTTAATACTGAATTTTGTTAGCATCAATAAGGACTAAAGTATAGCATTACTTCTTTTTTTTTAATGTATGGATTTCAGTTGACCAAGTTCATTCTACTATTTTTCTGAAAAAGTAGTTAGTGATTTGTGCCCATGAGAGAACAGGAGACTCTGCAAGCTTTAATGTGCAGTCCACGGTGGATTCACTGAGCACATGGCATGGGGCCTCCTTTGGAGACATACAGGCACAAGGGTTAACGGGATCTGTCCTCCAGAAGATATTCTGCAAGCGAGGGAGCTATAATGGGAATGCTAATCCAAAGGTAAATATGAACAAAAGATTATGAACTGAATTTATTTTCTTTTGCTTTATTTTAAACCTTGAAAGAATAAAAGTAATAACTTCATAAGCAAGTGGCATTTTAAAAGAGAGATGATAAGAACATCTATACTATAATGAAGCTTATTCTAAACCACTAATAAATTCACAGATTAAGTTATGAATTATGTGCCCAGTCCTTGGATGGGAACTACGTGAATCAAAGATAGAAACAGAAGAAAAATCCACGTCATCCATATTCCTAGTCCAGATGACTGAACTTTCTTTCCCTTTTTGTCATTACTGCAGGCAATCACTGCATTTATTTTAACTTACACACAGAGGTACCTACATATGGACATACACATGTGTATCCCAGTGATATGTAGATATGGGCCCATGTCAATGTTTTCCTATTGCTGGATCCATACTGGAAATGAGGGACCATGCTCCTTTGGTCTAGATTGAAGACCGAAACAGATTATGTAATAGCTCTTTGTTCTAGTAAATAAAACAAGTAGTAAACTAAAGTCTCTAGAGATTGACTTTTTCTCTTGACATGTGCAAAAAATTATACTAAAAACCCATTCTAGATATTAAGTTAGTAAAAGAAGGAAATGTCTTCATCTTGATACATATACTTCCATATACCCCCAGAGCATTCCATATATAAAGAAGCAAGAGACACATTCTCCATAAAGCTAAAGACAGGAAACCAATATTCAACTTTGTTTTCAAAGTATGGGCATTCCTTAAAAATATAGAATACCAAAGCACAAAAATATAAAATAAAAATAAGAAGAAGACTACCCTGACAGAGAAGTGAAAAAAGTGTTCTTGGACACTGGCACGATAGTCTTCCTGGAATTCCCAAGTTGAAAACCTGGAGTTTGAACAGCACAACAGTTAGGAATCTGTAAACTCTTTTAACCACTAAGTCAAGTTAGAAGATATTACCTATGTGCTCTGAGGTCAAGTCAGGAGACAGCAAAGCAGAAATATCTGCATGTTCTATAGAGACTTATAAAAGTTATATTTTAAGTTATGCTTTACGTTATAAGACAGCATTCTACTCTCCTGAATATGAAAACGATGACAGTTATTTACCATGAACTATTTCACTCGAGGCAGGCTTACACCCCACCATCCTATTTAGAGATATGGCAAGACTGGGTTTGTTTGCAGTAAATGGGTTCTATTGTGTATAAGAACAAACTACAAGGCCTCTCCATTGTCGAACATAAATCTTAAAGAGAATCTATCCATGTACATCACAGAAACATGCATAAACATATGCATTTCTGCATACATATGCACTAGTGAAAATTCAACCTATTACTATAACAAAAAGACAAAGTGTGGGTATAATTACAATTTTGCAATACTTTTCCCAAATATGAATATTTAACATTGAGTAGAAATATCATTGGGTCTGTTTATTTGATTGACGCTTGCATTACAGCTGGTAGTTATAGCTTGAATAATTTAATTTTTATAACACTAAGTAAGCATGAAGCCAAAATATGTTAATACCTCTCAAACTGTCCCTAGAAATGATAGTACTAACCTACCTGCATAAAACACATCAATAAATGTCCTACGTAGAGAAAACTTTGAAGAAATGCTTAATTTCTGAAATATTTCATGAGCTGATGTGTTTTTCTGATCATTTGTTTAATATAAAGAGAGAAACCTAACCTGACAGTTGCTCTCATGTCTCTCTCCCTCCCTTCCTCTCTCTTCTCTGTCTCTCTGTCTCTCCGTCTCTCGTTAACATTTGAGCCCTCTACACATAAAACAAATCACAGTCAGAATGAGATTATGATGCAATGATCTCGTTGCAAACGTTGCATTATGTCTTAGGCAGTGCATAAGCGGTCCCTTGGCACTTGTGCTTACAGCAATTTGAATTTCTCTGGTAGCTCGGTATGATTTATGGCATATTTCAGACTTTCTCCTCATCAGGGGAGAACACTGTCAAGTTCATGATAGTTTTGCAACTAAGATAAAGGAGAGAAAGGAGAGCACTTTGAGTAAACAGGAATTTGTGGCTTGTTATAATTTTGGTGTTTAAAACTGAATTTGGTTCAAAATTATCTTTGACAGTTATATTCAATACCATCATGTGAACTGAATAGAAAAACCAATGGTGTGTATTACTGAATTATCTATGGGGTTTTTCAGCCTTCAGCTCACATACAGCACACCTGTTGAAGAAACAAATGTTAACATTTTATAGTATCGGTAGTAGAATAGATCTTCAACAGGGACTCGAATAAAATTCTGTTTATCTTTTTCAAATTTCTGTTCTGACAAACAGGTGGTTCCTTATACCTGCAGTATTTCATTTCCTTATGTGCAGCTGTGTTACAAAATGTTTGATTTTATGAAGCCCGTGCTAGATGTGGCGATATTTTTATAATGGACAGGAAAAAGCAAATTGTATTGCTTCATTTATTTTTCCTATACCACCAATGTCAATTTTCAGATTTAATATTACATGCTTTCTTCATAGTCAACTTTTGTAATATGAGCAGCTGTTTCTCCAGAAATATGGACAATAGCATGAATTCATCCCTAAATTCACAGCAAATAAAACACTGCTGTGAAAGCTTTTTTGCCTCCTTTTTATTATTATTCATAAAATTTCCTATGTATGCAGGTTACTTTATAGAGCATAATAAAAAGACAAGCTCCCCCACCACAAAAACTTTATAGTA
>PVKM010007829.1:0-40486 GCA_004027735.1 Carollia perspicillata | reverse complement strand
AGGAAGAGTCTGATTTCAGAGCAGGAGAAGTGGGAGGAACTCAGACTGAGTGTGCCTAACTGAACTCCACTGGCGATCTTGAGCGTTGTACCTGATGATAACAGCTCAGGCTTTGAGGATAGCTCCTTCTTGTCCCTGTTAGTCTACCCCAGTCCTTTCTGGCTCCTGAGAGAAAAACACATGAACATATTTCCAAGAGAGGCCAGGGATTGGATTCAAGAGCCAGGAGAGGCTGCATGTGGGTGCATGTGGGAAGGAAAAGACAGTGGAGATGCAAGGGGGATGCAGGTATGCGGACGGGGAGGTAGCCAAGAGCAGAGGTCCTGCAGAGTTAAAGAGAGAATTCTAGAGAAATGGAACCGGGGCGGAAGAGAAGTTCATGGACGAAGGGTCTTAGTGGAGAAGCACGCTGATAAGTCCGAAGGCACTTTCCATACAGTACAAGTATGCTTGAGAAATCAAGGGAAGGTAAACTTTTTCTCTTGCTCTGCACTGGTATTTGAGGGACTTATGAATCATCTGCCCTGAGTAATCCTTATCCCTATACTTGAGAAGACTACTATACTTGAGGAGATGGAGCTGGGTATCTGTGGCTGTCTGACAACAACCTCTAATGAAGGAGCAGAGAGGACCTAGGAGGGCTGCTTTCCAGAGTGGCTATAGGAGGTGGTAACAAAGGTTAAAAACAACGGTGGTTTTAAAAACATAGTGGTTAGAGGCCAAGCTTGAGAAATAACATTTATAGTCTAACGTAAAGTAAGCCAAATAGGAAATAATAGTATCTGGAGGTCCTCTGTTTTTATCTTAAAATTTACTCAGAGGAAATTTTAAGATAAAAACAGGCATTCCCGGACCATATTTATGGGCTTTAAGGTAACAGCCACTTGATTTCGTTGTATCGTTTAGCAAATGTTTTAATCTCAATAGTCCTTCACCATTAGCATTTTTTCAAATGAACACACATTCGATAAAATGATCTCAGTCAGATTTGAATTAAACACTAAAAACAGTGGGAGAAAACATGAATGCACAGAACAGAACAAATAGTAAGTTTTGGAAGAAAATCTCTATTATCTCGCAAAGAGGAGCCGAACAAGAAAGCTCCTGCAGACAGGTGTGCGCCGGGCAGCTCAGCATCTCAGAGCACGCCATTCTTTCACTCCAAGCAGTTTCTCTGGGACTCGCTGTGCTAGGAGTGGGGGAAGTAGAAATGAGTAAGACGGAAAGGCCACTGCTTTCACAGAACTTACCAGGAAGAAAGAAAATAAAGCATGTAATTATAATAGGCACATTACAGGGTGATGCTGGTCCAGGGTGCAGAAAGGCCTTCCCAGAGGGAGTGATGCCAAAAGTGAAAGCAGAAGAATGAAACGTTTGAGACAGGTAAGAGAGCATCTGGATTTGTGTATTGGTGGGAAGGGGCACCCGGGGAGTATACTCGAGACAGAGGAAAGAGCTGAGTGTGAAGGAGAATGTGGTATTCTCAAAGAACTCAAGTAAGTCCAGTATTGCAGGAACACAGCGTTTAAGGCAGAGAGTAGCCTGAGACAATTTTGGAGAGACAGGAGGGCCCATGCTGTGGAAGACTTTGTAAACCATATTAAGGAGATGGGACTTTATTATAGGGGCAATAAAGAGGCCCTGAATGGTATTGAGCAGGAGAGTGATGACATCACATTTCACTTTAGATCACTCTGGCTGCAATGTAAATTGAAAAGAAGCCGAACTAGGAGCCAGAAGATATTTAAGAGGCCCTGCAGCAATGCACGTAAGAAGAGATGAAGTAGGATATGGTACAGAGATGAAAATAAGTGGAAGCACGCCACAGGAAATCCACAGAAAATGGCATGGTTGGCTATTAGGTGGCAGTGTTACAGAATCAAGGACACTGAAACGTTTTATTTCAGGCAACTGGATAATAGAATGTACGCTGTATGGGTGGTGCAGATCTTGCAAGAAGAGGCAGGGGGAGAAAGCAGGCCAGCTTTGGCCATCATATGTTCTGAAGAAACATATCTGGTTACAGTTAAGATACAGACCTGGGGCTCAAGGGAGAATTTGCAGCCAGAGATATCAATTTGGGGGAACTTATGGACATTATTAATCGCATCCTTGGTAATGGATAAGCAAAGAAGAGGGTCTAGGACAGAGCCCTGAGGAACACTAATATTTAAGAGATGTATAAAGGAAGAAGAGCATGTCAAGGAGCCTGAGACAGAAGAATTACCAGAGGCAGGAAGAAAACCAAGACAGTCAGTACCAAACCAGCAGTAATAACTAGGGATGGCAGAAAGAGCAAAGTTCAAGGTGGGAGAATATTAGAATTGGCTCACAGACATAGCTACTCTAGTGCTGGTTTTATTTAATTGTTAACACTATTACAGATGTCCCCCATTTCCACCCTTTGCCCACTCCACCCAGCTCCCCCACCCCAGGCCTTCATCATGCTGTTGTCTATGTCCATGGCCATTAATACTAGCTTTAGTTCCAACTCTGAGTTTAGGAGCTGAGCTGAGAGGCCACAGCCCAGCTCCCTTCTAGAAGGTAAACACGTATAACTAGGTACACATTCAATCTCCCCTAAATGTATGTCGATCTCCCCAGGGTGCGCTATCTAATATTTTATTTCTTAAGCTGGATGATGGGAATCTGAGTATGTATTAAGTTTTTCTAAATACCTTTCTATGTGTCCAATATAGTTGATAAATTTAAAATGGATGCCTAAAACATATTGTTTAGTAAAAGAAAGTCAGGTTTATTGAACAACATGTATACATTTCCATTTATGTAAAATTATAGGCTTATGCCCACATAGGTACACATGCGCAGGGAAATGTCTACAAAGATATTCACTAATTCTTTCAACAACGATTCTCTCTCATTAGTCAGATTTAAGGCCATTTTTACTTTCTTTTTTGTGCTCTTCCATGTTTGAATTTTTACAATGTGCACATGTAGCAGTTTTATACAAATAATTAAACCAGAAAAGCATCCTACAGAATGTCCTGCCCCACACGGTCACATAATTACCCCTTTGAGGACCTGCTGTAGTTATGGCTGGTTTAGGAGATGAGGTCAGGGAAGCAGAACGCCACCCTCACCTTCTTACTGAATAAACCAGACAAGAGCAACCATAAAAGCTGCCTCTACCACAGCATTCTCGCTCTTAAAGGCAGACAGAGGACAAGCAAAGGAGAGAAGAACCAAGGGAAGAATCCTCTTCATGTGCCTAGGGACTCATGTAACCTGTCCTTCATTCCCTCCCAGTACAGTGGCACTCCAAAGGTACCGGTAAGCGGGCTGACCCTCCCTCATTTCTGCATCTATCCTGTCTTTCAGAGTGATCAAGTACATGGTGGCCAGAGAAGGTTCGATTCCAAATGGACCTTTCATTGGCAGCATGACTTGGACAACTTACACCTACAAGCCTCATTCTCTTGTATTATAAAATGGAAACAGTGTTTAAAACATGAGTTGTTGCTTTGAGGATTAAATGAGGTAGAAATGCAACACACTTAGGGTAACACCTAATACCTGGAAGTGATGGATAAGTGGGAGCCATTTTGTATTTCTTAGAACAAGAACACAGCCACAGCAAGCTTTGGATCTGAAACACTCACACCATCATGAACAACTGCCATCACAGAGGACAGCCTTCCACTTGTGACATCTTGAACTGCTCTTCCCACAGTTTCTGAGTGTCCAACCCCAGTACTAGAAGCTGAACTCTGACCTCCACCAACAGTGTGCCATACTCACCTATTTAACATATTGGACTGGTAGATTCTCTTCTCATGGGTGTTGTAACAACTGCTCTTGGGCTCAGGGATGAAGCTGTGTTCAGACAGCATGTCAGAAGCAGCGGTGGTGATTATGGCAATTCCATCCCTCACTCTGGCAGGGAGGCCATAGTCCCATTCATCATAGGACACAGAGATGAGCCCAGTGGGGAACTCCGAGGGCACTGTGTCTGTGTCCCCAGCCACCAGACTAGGCACAATCCATGTGTAGCCACAACCAGTCAGTCCTACGGAGTTAGCCACTTCAAAGATGTAGGTGGCCTCTTCCTTAGTACAATAAAGAAGAATGATGGGGCTTTGAAGTTTCTTGAGCTGGTTCTGGATCTTAGAATCGCCATCATCCAGGGACATGTCCAGCAAGAGGACTTCCTCTAACTCCCAGCCCACGAAGCTATTCTCAATGGTGCTGCGAATCTTGTTTACAAAGTCCTGATAGCCAGGAAAGTAGGTGGTGACAATAGAAAAGATGTACCAGTCATACTCTTCCATGATGTTGAGCATTACGGAAGCTTGCTGTTCAATTGATGGGCCAAACTGGAAGAACATGGAGGATTCATCCTAGAATAGTAAAAATGTAAAGAAAGAGAGAGAGAGAAGTCAAACCAATGACAGTAAGGGAAAATGTGGAACAACTGCATAGAAATGTTGGTGTCCATTATTTACTTTTCAAACAATGCTTATAAAATGGGATATGTTTAAGCTGCAAACATTTGTAATACCTTTCTTCCTAAAACTACCTCCTAGACTCCAGAAAAAATCAACATAGGTCTAGACTCTCCTTGTCTTAAATATTTGGGGCTACTACCAGACATAGCTTCCTAAAACCAAATATGCTAATACCTCTACAGTAAAACACATGAAGAGTTCCATAAAGTGGGGTAAAGACTCTAAATGGCCTCATGTCAGTTCAGGTCAGATTTTACTATCAGATGAATTATACAAACACACATGCATGTGCACACACACACACACACACGCCATTTTTCAAGCCTTTTGGCCTCTTGGTTGTGGATGTATATGACTCAGTCAAAGTGAATAATTCAAAATGCCATCAATCTACTCTGATAATGAGATAATGCAAGTTAGAGTAAGGCTCAAACAGTATATCTAAGGCACGAGTTCGAATGACTTGTATTCAAGCTCATATGAGATTAGGCTTCATTTTAGAGCAACGCATGAAAGATTATTCTTTCTCTTGCTATGTAACGCCACAGGTCTCGATCCGGCCTACGTATCACACACATGACCCTCTGTCAGTTGTGTGCATCTCTGTTTCTTCCCTCTTTGTGAGAAATGAGCCATTTTAAACTTCTCCTGTCTCAAGTTGTATTTCTCTGGCTGTCGTAAGATGCCAAGCCCTGCATTTTATCTCCGCCTTACAGCTCGAAGAATCTGAAACCACAAAATAAAGACCCCTTCAGTCTTGTTCTTCTCTCTCAGTCCACTCTCCCCTAGCTTCCCCCTGGGTAGTGGCCCTATATTCTTCCTGATGGCTTATCTCCATTTTATAGCAATCCAGGCTGACAAAACTAAAATTCTGTCAAAGGGGCAGTTCTTTTTTATCTCCCAGACTAGAGCTTTCAAGTACAGTTACAAGAACTAAGCTTTTAAACAAATTATACAGTTATTTCTTAGTTTGGGGGCATATTGTTGTATAGCTTGAGAGATTGCTAAGTATTTTGGCTGCACCTACTATTGAAAAAAATGCAGGTTGGGAAATATCCAGTCAGTGTCCAAAACCACTGGTTCGGCAATGAAAGCTGCCAGCCCCTCTGCTTTGCCAGAGCCACTGTTGCTTTGCGTGGCTTGAACTTTTCACATTTCCACAGGCTATCCAGAATGAAACAGTAGATGCTCAGTCATTTGGGGGGTGACCCTTTTTACTACGGGTAAAATGATGCTTGTCATGGATTCCTCCCCTGGCTTAAACATACGGTCAATCAGGACCATGTAATTCAGCATCATGTAATTCAGAAATGTAGAGAGGGTAGGGCACCAAGAATGGGTGGGTGGGAATAATCTGGAATAAAATAATGATTTTGCGTGTGTCCATTCCAAACTACAGCCTGTCCGTGCTCCTGATTTCCTCCCGCTGCAGCATAAGTGCTGTTCTTCCAGTGAAGCCAACCTTGTCCTTAGGTTAGCGTGCAGCAGGAATCCAAAGCAATGATGCTTCATTATTCCAAGACTCGTCAGGGGCCCGCAGAAAACCACAACAACAGGAGAGGAAGGCCAATAACAAACAACCCTCCCAGAATGGCTATCATTTTAAATAAACAGCCATTTGTTTTTCTTGTTATACTTCCGCTCAAGGGAATTTGGGGGATTCTCAAATGAGACACATTATCATTTGAGTTTTCACAAGCCCAGTGGATATAAAAAGTAACAAAGGCTCTCAAATATGCCTTAAAATGTACAGGCTTAGGATGAAAGGGATTCCAATTACAAACTAAGACTACCCATTCTATGATATAAAGGAACATGTCTTATCACAAGGATGTTCAAATACACAGGGAGAGATAGCCTTGAGAGTAAGCTCACAGAGGTCCATAGTAAATGGGCCTGTGCTAGTAAGATCAAATTTAACAGAAAACCAATCTATTGTATACCAACCTGACCCTCTCCTCTCTTAGTCTTCTGTTAAAACTCTCTCACAATTATAATGAGATCCTAAAGAAACTGCCAGCTACTCTGTAAAGAAAGCCAATGTATGGGGAAAGTACGAAAAAAATGGCTCCATATCGCCCCTACCATGTCCTCATCTTACTGTTACTTCTATCATCCCCTATAGACATCCTTTTTTTTCACTCCTCTGCTCTCATCAATGCCTAGTTCCACCATTTTCTCTTGACAATCTTCACTTAATAAGAATGCCTTACATGACAATCTTATCTGTGGCATCAGGAGGAAGTTAATGAAGCCAAACAGATATCGAGAGACAATATAGCTTGGGCAACATTTCCCAGTATAACAAGTGGTCCGGTGTGGTTAATTTAGTTGATATACCAATCTGGTGTACAGTAATCAGGAATGGGACACAGCTCTTTTTCAACAAAGCTTTGGGCTTACTATAACTTGCAAGCAGTGACAGGCTTTGTGAATTAGGGCCACAGCCACAAATCAAAGAGCAATCTTCATATGTGCATGGAGTGGAAAGGACTGGTGGCCACACATCCATCTTTATGGGCACCCAGCAAGCATTGTGATCACCATGAGAACTGTCATCTTCTAGGATGAAGGATGGGATAGAATTCAGTTTACTTCCTGACTTACATTGCTATCTCCTAATATCATTACAAAATGGTGGTGTGTGGGGGTCCTTGGAGCAGAGTCCTGCTCCCAGTAAAGATCCCAGTCACATCTATTGCATGAATGTACTTCTTAACTTGCCTTGAGAGTATCTGTAAAGCATTCCTATATAAACGGCCACTGAGATGAACAATTGGCACAGGAAAGGTGCAACTGTACACTAGACCTCATCAGTCTAGAACCATTCCCTTTAACCCTCATCACTTTGCTATTCATGGTGTTTGGTTACTAATAAGAAGAAACAAACAAAACAAAACCCAGATACTTTTTCATTGCATTATCTGTCTCAGAAAATAACTGCCAAAAAATTAGCAGCAGTACACGATGTTCTTCTTCTGCATCACCGGATCCCCTACAGACCCACTTCAGAGATAAATGATTGGCTACTCCAGCTGCTGAGTACAACCTGGCATTAGGTTTCAGCCGCCAGCCCACTTTGGGGATTGCATCAGCTGAAAAGAACCACCTTGCCCAAAGTCATGCCATCTGGCTGGAGTCAACTGGCCCAATGACTGGTTGTCATGGAATTGAAGGTCTGGTCCTTGCTCTGGCTCTGGACCACTCTGAAGGATCAGTGTATCTTCAGAATCCCCAACAGGGTTGGCTGGAGCTTCCCTTTAAAAAGCATCACACCTCTACTTCTCCTTCTGACCACTCCTGCCCAACCGTCCCATCCTTTTTTTGATCTCGAAAGCATTTCTTGAGCTCCCTAAGCTCAAGAGCACTCCCTACTAAACCGTCTGTGCACCAACCTTGGTCTCAAGGTCTGCTTCCCAGGGAACCCAGCCTGAGACTATTCATTTCCCTTTTATTCAACATGGAAAGAGATGACTTTAAAAAGCCATAATGTCTATTTTCAAATATTGAAATGACCTATATGGTAGAGAGATAAGTCTTTGACCATTAGCACCAGAGGAGAAAACTGGGACTGATGAATAGAAATATTAGAAGGCATTATTTGGTTCAATATAAGAAATGGATTTGCAACAATTACAGCTATTTGAAATGGAACAGGCCTCATAACGTACTGAGCTCTCTGTAGCTGTGAGCATTCAAACAAAAGCTGGATTATCACCTGAGAAAGGGATTCTCCCCAGCAACCTCTCTGGAAAACATCATGTTCATCTTTAAGACAAGCATGTCAGCTTTCTGTGCATATCATCTTTTCTAACTTCCCCAAGTAGCCTTCTCTCCCTTGTGCTTTCACAATATTTTGCATGTGCCCCTATCCTAACATTTATCACACGGGAAGCATATATGCCTGCTTCCTCTCACTAAATATATATGTTTCTAAAGCGCAGGAATTGTGCCTTTTGCATCTCTAGATCCCAAGACAGCACATACTTTTTTGTTGTTGTTGTTGTATTAATATTATAATGAAGATTCCTTTATTATGTGGGAGAGTAACTGAAATGACCCTGATAGTCTCATCTGGTTCCAAAGTTCTATGCTGATGGTACATCGCTACTTCATAAAAATAAAGTATGCTTGAATAGCTGTATAGTAACTGCACTTGTGTAAAATGTGAGGGGATCCTCCTTGGAGCCAGCGAGCAAGGCAGAAAATGCTACTGGCCGCCACTTTACTCTCTTTGTAGCAAATTCCTTCAGCGCATCACCTGTACTCACTTTCTCCAATTCGCCTTCTCCCATCCTCTCTTACACTAACCTCAACCAGACTTCCAACCCCACTGCTCTACTAAAACTCCTCTTGTGAAAGGAAAGGTGCCTGATATTGCCAACTGCAGCGTCCACCTGTAGCCATACTTACCTATAAGCAGCATCTGACATGGCTGATCAATCATTCACTTCTAGATAAGCTTTCTTCTCTCGGTTTCCATGGCTTCACATTTCTTGACTTTCCTCCTATCTTACTGGCTGCTGTTACTGTCTCCTTTGCTGGTTGCTCCTCTTCCTTCAGAGCTTTTGAAGCTGGAGCGCCCCAGGGGCAATCCTTGATCCTGATATCATTTCCATCAACATCTATCACCTCAGAGATCTCATCCAGTCTCCTGATTTAAATCCTATTTATATGCCAACCACTTTCATACTTAAAATTTCAGATTTCTGTAGTAAGTCACCTATTCTACAATACATATGCACTCAGATATGTTTTGAAATATCTCCAACATTTCCAAAACTCAACTTGGCCTTTCCCGTTGCGGTTAAAGGCACCTCTACTCCTCCACTTCCAACTCCTCTCTTTCTCTGGAATCCTATAACCAATCAATCAGCCTTGACTGCTGACCTTCAGAATGTATCCAGAATATAACCTTTTTCACCAACTCTGTCTGAGACACCATCATCCTTTACCCAATCACTACGAGAGCCTCCTAACTGCCCTCCCTGCATCTGCCTTAACCCCCTATAGTCTATGCTCAACAAAGAAGCAGGGTGATCCTTTTAAAACTGAAATCATAAGATGTCATTCTCTTGCCTTAATCAATGCCCAGCTCACTAAAAAGAAAAGCCAACACCCTGATTTGGACCCCCACTGGCCCGCAGAGCCCACGTCTTCCTACTCTCCCTCTCATTCTGCTCCATGCACTCTGACCTCTCTTGAACATATTCCTGCTCCAGACCTTTATTCTAGCAATTTTCTCCCTTTGAAACACTCTTGCTCCAGTTATTCAGGTATCCTCAGGGCCAACACGTACACCTGTTTCAAGTCTTTGCTAAAATCTCACCTTCTCAACAAAGCCCAAGCCTGACCCTGCAATGGAATACTAACACCTGCCTGATCCCCCTTAACCTGTTCCCCTTTTTCTTGTTGCCACAGTATTTATCAGCATCTAAAAGACTACATGACTACTTATTCAGTGTATTTGTTATGAACATGTTGCTTCTTCTCAGCTAGAGTCTAAACACCACGAGGGCAGGGATCATTCTTTGTTTGTTCATTACTATCACTGAGCACCTGGAATGAAGCCTGGCCCACAAGGGGCTCTCAGTAGGTATTTGTGGAATTAAACAATGTGGTAATTGATGCTGCAACCAGATAATCCTCAAATCTAATTTATCTTTGTTGGCTATCCAAATGAGATCTTACTTTTCTACTATCATAAAGTCTTGCACATTATTCAATGAGCACTTCATAACATCACAGGGATTATGGTCCTGCTAGAACATTAATGCAATTTTAGATTAAATAAATCTGGTTTTCCTTCTAGTCTCTACTCCTAGTATATAAGAAAAGCAGATCCCCCTAACCTCAGTTAGAGGCAGATCTGTGTGTCTAACACAACACTAGAACTGCTAAGCTTCTGCTGAAAATGTTCTCCACTACCATGAGATTTAGAAGGCAAGTGTGGAAATGATGGGATGAGAGGACAGGGTTACCTTGGCTGCCCTAAAAAAAGTCCTGAGTATTTATTCTTTAATTCTACCACAATGAGTACAGAGTAGAAGCAGAACATGGGAGACAAAAATCTCTTTCCCAAAATAAGGGTAAGATTTTCCCTCCCTACTTAATTCCAAGAGACTCCCTTTTTGGTAACTATAAATTCTGATTCCATGCTATCATTTTTTTTTTCAGGTGACTGAGGCTGGTTTAGCTATTTAGGCTGGTTTTGAATCATGTCTGAGTTTTGTGAGCAACATTTTGCAAGATAGAGAAAATGCCCAATGTTCTCCAGCCTGGTCATTAATCAGAAATATCATGACTGAAACACTCAATAGAAGCTTACTGGTGGAGAATCACGATCTTTTCCTGCCCGTTAAATGCCAGCCCTATTCTTTTTAAAACCCTTGAAAACAAAGGAGAACACTCTGATGTTTTAAAACCCATGAACAGAAATTCAAGCAGGCTGGGCTAGTTGAAGAGCCATTCTGGATGACTAAACAACTCCTGGCAGAAGCCAGCATTCCTTTTCATATTCGTTCTTTCAAATTTTGCTTTCTCCTCGAATCTTGCCCCATTTTCCACCCTGACTGAGTGTCCCCTTTGGATGTGCTTCAATCACCAACTTTAAGCCGCAGCTGAGAAACAAACTAAAGGTATTCGCTTTGAGAATGCCTACAAGGCTCTTCCTGTTCTGGGTCTCAGAGACAATTTTATAGCAAGAAGAAAGCTTATAAGCAACAGATAGGGCAATAAAAGGGGACGAATGCAAAGGCAGATCCCTGCTCACTGAGATACCCAAATGAATTACAGAATTAAAGTCAGCAATCAAAGGGCCTAGAGAATACCAAGAGAACTTCTGGAGGGTGTTTGTGCTCTTCTGTAAGGCATCAGGACTGCCAAAATCCTAACAAGGCTATTTCATTTCATCTTAAATTAAATGGCCTGCTCTATTATGCATAGCAAAACAACTCTCAAATGGATTGGCTTGTATTTTCATTAAGAGGTTCTTTTCTATCAAAGAGCACGCTGTCAAGTTCAGCAATAATCAAGTTCTGTGATGGAATAAGTGTACTTTTAAATAAACACAGAGAAAGAACACAGGAATAGAATAAGTTGAAAAAGTAAAACGAATAGAGAATTATAGTGTAAAAATGAAGCTCACAGTATTAATTGGACAGTAGGATTATCAATATTACATGAAATTTATTTAGACAACTTTACAAAGTTAAATGTGTTCGACGCTAATCTAGATCTGGGCATTTTCTGGGATAAAAAGAAAGCCATCATAAAACTAAACCGCAGAACCTAGGAAAAACAAGACATTTTCTACTATGTGTGAAACAGGAAATCCAAAACGGCCTGTGCCATCAAAATCTTTCCATTTAACTCGAGCCGATAGAGAGGAGTTTACAGAAGAGTTGCAACAACCATTGAAGACCAGGGTACAAGCCCGTGAAGGTGCTTAATGTACTAGCAGCTTTTTTGGGGTATAGATGGTGATATTTGTCTCGAATAAACTAACATTCCCATCTCTTCATATGTGTTTGATCTGAACACTGTGTTCATACACCAATGAGAACAGAGAAGTGGCGAGATGCCCATGAGAGGCAAAGGGTAGAAAAGGTATTTTGTGTTTGACCAAGCAGTGGGTGCTGGTACCTTATTTGTTGCTATAAATAACAAAAACACTGTTTCCAGATATTGGTTCATACACACGGGTCTCTGAGAAACAAAGATCTCTTTTTCCTTCTGCCCCTGCTCCATAAGAAAGATGATGCATCCATCACTGACTTTACAAGTTGGATCTATCACGCTCATTCGGCACAGGTTGACAAGCCATTACCTCCAGAGGCAAAAAATAAGTTTCCTGGGAAAGTTTTTCTCACCAAACATCCAGGAGTGGGTTTTCCTAAGTCCCTGAATTGGACAACTGATCACTGCTTCCTCACAGAGTACAAAGTTTGGCTGTTCACAAACCATGCAGCTTTGAATTTATTCACATCACCCAAACCAGTTTTGGTCTGCCATCTAAAAGAGGCAACACAATATAAGCAGATTAAAACACACACACACACACACACCTTCAATAGCTTGTTAGTACCTGCCTGCCTTGGCCTTACTCAATTGTAGGACTTAAAACTAGCATGCCTTCCAGTTTTTAAGCCAGGACCAGCCAGGAATCACCAACAACATCCAAAGCTGTCTGGGCTACGCTAAGCCCAGTATTTGGTATACCTGACATGAGCCTGGCTGGGTGCACACATGCCCACCCAGAACCCTTCCCTTCAACCAGCTTCACCATGTGCCCAATCAAAAGGTCTAAATTTCTTCTCCATGTCTTCAATTTCATTCCATCTCTACTGGATGAAGAGCCCTACTCAGAACTTCTTACTATTTTGCTCAGTCCCTGACAAAGTGCTGATACCCTTAATGCTGAACCCTGCTCCCTATATCTGCAGATGCCAGCTGCAGTCTGACACCCTTTCCTGCCCTGAACTGTGAGATAATTAGCACATTACTAGTGTCAACAGGGTTATGTGGCTTTCTCCACTATTACATCAAACCCCTGCATACCCTACCTATCTGAATCACACCAAGTATGTTATTTGATCTGAAATTGGTTTCTCACAACTTGCTAGCCCCTACCATGTGACAGGAAGCCTCATGGCAAGGTTAAGTCCAGTCCTTTCCATCCTTTTGACCCTGCCTAGATTCATTGTTTGGATACTAGTATGCCTGGCCTCAGTAGAGTAAAAATGGTGTCCAGTATTTGACTGGTTGCATCTAAGTTTATTTGATGTTTTCTTTGTTTGTTTCATACTGAAAATGGCTCCCCCTTTTCAGAATTATTGAACTGTTACTTCTGCTATGCCTCATTTATGACTGCTTGTTATCTGCACTAAAAATGAGTCAAGAGTTCAGAGTTCAAAACTGCTTTTCCTCTTTTTCTTTCCCAGACTATCTGAGGTCATGTGCATATGAAATCTCATTGAGAGGACAACATAATCTACTAGAACTTATACCCAGCTCCTAACCTGAGACAGCTAGAAGCACACTAAAACAGTTTTTCTCATCACACCATTTTGACCATATGCCTAGGAAATGGCATATTCTTTATCCATACAAAGAAGGAACAGTTGGTTTAGAAGGTGCAGAATACTGGGGATCAAGCTTCTATCACAGTTGAGGGTCACTCTCTCTGGCCCGGTCTGTCCCCTCTGACTTAGCAGTAGCAACCCAGCCAACGCACCTGGGAACCATCTTGTCACTGCTGTCATCAGCACTGCAGCTCCAACGGAGGCTTCTTCCCTCTTTGTCTCCTGTTCCCCACAGTCCTAGTCCCACCTGTAAAGACCCCATTAGAATGTCCTGACTGGCCTATACCCATGGCCCAGCCAGGGTTCCTGTTCTCCCCTCTGGGGCCTTGGGGAGCTGAAATGTCTCTCATTTCAGGAGAGACACTAATATTTCAATTAATGTTGTCAAAATCTCAACTTGACTCTGGAAGACGGTGAGGCAGAGATGAACCGCAGCATCACTCAAAGGAGATATCAAAGTTGGCCAGACCATTCCTGCAAATAAGAACTTGACAAGTAAAGGGATGGCTCATTTATTCATTTTTGCTTTGAAGTTTGTTTACACAGTATTTGTTTTCAAACCACATTCAGTGGTTTCCAACATTTCTATAGTTCACAGAAATTCACTTCAATACTTCTCCTCTGATCGAAGCAAGCAAGGAGGAAAAAGAGCTCTTTAAAAGAAAATGCCAATTGGCATTTTCAGACAGAAAGAAGCTCAGAGCTTATCTTTTCACCCATCCTCATCAGGCTCTCTGAGACAAAGCTATGTTACACTCAGATGTAGCGTTCACTAATCTCTAATCTGGATCTTTCACAGCGGGGCCTCTGCCTATAGATGAATCATCCCAGACAAGTATGAGTCCTAGCACAGTCTCATTATCTTTAACTGGTAGTAAAAACTCACCTGAAGCTACCAGACTCACATTAGCTGGCTGTGAATTCTGAGCTATGCCAACAAAACAAAATGGGAGCATTCTTATGGTTCAGCCATAACATTTTTATGTTAATTTGTTACTGCTCGAAAGTGATAATACGTTGATCTTGTGTAAGACCGTTTAAACTGTTAGATAATGCCAGCTCAAGATCTCAAAGAACAGACACTAACCGGAGTGTCTGGAGATAACACTGTCCGGTTCAGATTAGGACCACCATGAAACCAGTACAGAGGAAGGCGAGGTGGAACTAGAATGCTTTCCAAGTCCTCAAGGAAAAGCCCCCACTTCTCGTCAGTTACACAGACCAATGAGTCCAGCACCCTTGACTTTCAGAACTCCTCTCCTATGTGTATCTTGATTCCATTATGCTGCAGGCTAAGCCCTTTGGTCCTTGAGCTGTCCTTGGTGAAAGGCACATAATAGGCCCTCGAAAATGATAGGGAACTAAACCAAACTGATGTCAAGATGGGTGATGGTGTGCCATAATCTAGTGTGAAACAACCCCTCCGCTTTAGTTCTCATTTAGGATGGTTCTTATTCAAATATTGAGTTGCTCACAGTGCACCAGGCGCTAAACATGCATATGTCCATATCCCTGTGAGGTAAACCCTATTACTCTCTCTATTTCACCAACAGAGACAATGAGCTTTAGAGATGTTTACTAACTCACCCGAGGTCACTGGTGGTTCCAGAATCTAGCTAGGTCCGACTTCAGAGCACACGCACTCAACCACTGTACCACATATCCTCAAGCCTCCTTTAGTCATTGCTACAGTTCCCACCTGTACCTCCTGTTTTACCTGTGAACCAGAGAATGATCACAGTCATCTAGGAAAAGTCAGACCCATGCCTAGTCGTTCAGAGATGCCTTTCATGAGTTTCTTAAGCTTTACTCCCATGCATCCTTTCAGTAGCATGCTGGTGCTGTTAACTAGTGATGGACTTGGTATACGTTGTTACCATAAAGTATTCTTCTATTCTGGTCATATGACCAGTTCTTTATGATTCTATTGTTTGCTAGTCAATCAAATGTTTATTAAATGCCTATCAGGTGCTATGGGAGGTAGAGATGAAGTGTAAGTCATCATCCTCATCCTCAGGATGAGCTAATTGGAAAATAAGATCAAATTATACAAAATAATTGATGACTCATCTAAGTTAAATGATAACATAAGGTTGAGAATATGTGTCATAAAAATGATGAGAATAAAGGTCGGTATGGCTGGGCAGCTGTATTTCTGAAGCTGATTTCTACTCATCTCTTTCTTTGCTAGTTTCCCTACCAGCTCCATGTAGAAAGCAAATGAAGCAGCCATGCACTTCACTCCAACTACCAGACTGTGGATAGAAATATAAGTAACACTGGCTTTGAGCTCAGCCTTATATTTGTCCATAGGTGGACAATGAGCCTCTGATGCCCAATATCTCAGGCATTCCACTGTCTAAATGAATTACATATAAATCTTTCCCCTTTACCTACCCAGCCTTTCATTTTCATCTCAAAAGATTGGATTAGTAGGACAAGACTGTCCTTTACGAAGTCAGGCTACCCAGTAAAAAACCTTCTTTTCTTCAAGTGATTGCAACTTGATTTTGTTAAGATTTCTTTTCCATGTTCCTTCAAAAAAGCTAGGGGAATGATAACTCCTAGTTGTTCCCTTCTCTCAACGTATTTGATTTCCTTACACCAGTCTGTTCCCTTTGGCCCTCCAACAGTTTTTAATAATTGGTCAGGAGATCAATCAATCATTTTAGCGCTCCTTGTACGGAGACGACCTGGGATTGCAATATAAATCCAAGCAACTCACCAAAGTAGCCCGATGCCGAGCTTTCTTCAGTTCAATTTGTTAGTCCCTATGCCCCATTCATTTAAAAACATACAGATGACTCCTTAAATGCTGTCAGTTATTATCAAAATTCCTCCATGTCTATTAAAGAAACATAATGTTCTTTCTTTCTTATTTTCTTACTGATAAATCAAGGGTAAATTTTAAGATTTGCCTTTATTCTTGGCCCCATGAAATTAAATGAGTATGCATTACCAATGGAATCCCTGCCTATGAACACAGCTTCTCACCTTTTACACACACACACACACACACACACACACACACACACACACACAGTCTGAACCAGAGATGCCTCCAGGCATAAACGGGATGGGACACAATGTCCTTGTCTGTATTCTGATGCCTTTGTGGGTTACATATATAACAACTTATAACAAAGTTACTAGAAATAAGCACTTTAGTTCTTGCGTTATGCTTCACACAAAAAGGAGGAATGTCTTGGCCTATGAAGGAAATATCTTCTTGTGTTCATAATTCTGAGTTCCATAATGGGGCAAAGATTATCCAAATTACCTAGAGTCCACAAAAGACCTCCCACCAAGGAGCTCCATCATGCCAGTCTCATTGTTACAGCTGCCTCTTGCTATTCAAATCTTTGGTGACGAAGGGCAAGTTCATCTCTCCTTAATTCTCTCAACTTGTTAATTCTTTTCTCCTGTGGAGTAGGATAACTTTCAAATGTCTCTCCTCATTTCTCTTACAAAAAGGTCAAGATTACCCTGCTTTGGCCACAGTAAAAGTCTTCGGATACCTAATTGGCTTTATTTTTCAAATGTGTTCTAGAAGGCGTTCATATTGTTCAGTGGATGATTTCTAAAGGCAGAATCAATTAAGCTTCCTCTTTTGACACATCTAGTAACCACATCCATTGTGCCCAATTTTTCTTTTAGATTAACCTCTCCTGCCCACAGGCCCAGCTCCTGGGCACAGCATAGGTACTCTTAACCACAAACAGGTGCCTGAACAAAGCAGCCAGTCCTTAAACTGGCCAGTGCCTGGACTCTGGGACGATTAGAAAAAAAGAGGCCAGCACATCAAACCTCTCTCAAGAAAGGAAACCAGAATGGGCAGGTCTTTTATCTACAATGTGGAATTAACTGGAGGCCATGACAAACCAATGTCATGAGCACCCTAAAACAATGATTGAACACAGAAGCTATGGGATGGCAGAGGAAGCCTAATGTAGAAGTCTTCAGGTGCCCTGGAAAAGTGGAAAGACTTTACAATACAGATCAAGATATCCTGGAGAGAGACCCAGCAGGTAGTCAGCTCTGGAGGGCAAGAGCCTTAGTTCCTCACAGCTTTCCAGCTCTCTCCATACACATTGTCATAATAAACTGCCTGGTATTTTGTTTCTGTTCTGCGGTTTGTTAGGTTTTCATTTTGAAATAACTGAGGCGGTGTTTGCTCCTACCAATTAAAAGGGCCTAACTTTTTTTTTTGAAGGTTACCAGGAGTTACTATTTTCTTGGTTTATGGCATCATCCTTGTAATTTTTTCCACAGCTTTCCATTTGCATGAGGAAAACGTCCTCCTGGATGACTTTCACCTTGGTGAGAGTCAGGCTTAGTCCCTGGCCTGCGACTGCTAGAGCAAAAGGACAACTGGACAGAGTTCCTTTCAGTACCACAGAGTCATCCACACAAGACCTTCCCCGCCAAGGCCCTTCTCTTGTTCGCCATTCGGTTTTCATATACTAGTTGACTCTAATATTCTTCAAGGGTGGCCTTTTGTCAAACGGTCCTAAAGATGGATGGCAAGCTGGCTGCATCGATACGCAGGGCACGGCTTCCCAAGGTCTCTGGCACATCCCTGAAAGGGCGAGATTATATACACATTGACAGTCCTCCATCTGTCCTTTTATCTGTCCGGCCATTGGTATTTATTCAGTATGTAACACCTGGCTCACACAGAACTGGGTGCAGCAAGTAGGTATAATTTACTTGGAGATAAAGTCAATTTACTTGATGATTTACAGTTTACCTGGAAAAAAAGACTGTTTGCTGTAACAAGCTCTGTAACAGATGCTAACAAAACCACATCCCTTCTGCAGGCATTAATCAGAAGATGCTTGCAAATGTGCCCCAAAATAAAAAAAAAATAATAATAAATCTGATGGATGATGTCAGGTACCTCAAAATATACGTGGACTGCACATGTACAGTGAAGAATGAGGAGCAGAGCCATTTCAGACAGCTGCTGCCCTGTGCTCCGAGGTCCCGGAACCCACACGGACCTCTCTTGGGCCCCGAGGAAGGTCGTTCCCGCAGCTGGAGGCCAGCACCCGACAGTTGGGAAAGTGAGTATTTATTTTATCTAAACTCCTGTTTTGTTTGGATTTCTGCAAGTATCAATATGGCTCCTGGTTTCCAAAATTTTAACTATTTCTCATTCTTCACAGTTGCAAGAAATAAAATCTCTCCCATCGTGTCCTGCTGTTCCAAGTGCTTTATCAATCTACCCTGAACGAAGCCAAATTCATCCCGGGCTTCAACTTTTTCAAGGCGCACACAAAGCTGATTTGCACTATGTTCAGATCATTTCCCGTATTCTTAAAAATTCGGCATGGAAAAGTTGGCTCTAACCATCGAAGTGAGAGTTCTGTTTCTTCTAAATTACCTAGCTTTCCACACTGACCTATCTGTCCTTCAAAAGAACTTAATGTCTCCGAATATAGAAAGGCAAAATATTCAGTTTACTCTGTAAAATGGTGGCTGAGTAGTTGTCAAAAGGTTACGTTTCTAGAATATTTAATAGATTGCACTGCAATTTGGTGTGTGGGAGGAGGTTATATGAAATTGTTTGTTACTATTACGATTTAAGGTCAAATAAAAATTAATTTAGCTCTTGGGATGGAAACACAAACCAAAAACTCCACCCATTTTAACCACAAACAAAGGGAGATGTATGTTATTTAGTCTCGAGGACAATGGTCTAAAGAAATTCTGTGCCAGGTTTCTGTCTGGTAAGAGTAAGGGGCCCTGAGCTCTAGACATTTCTACAAACTCATACCCACTGAGTTTCACCCTCAGGCTCCTCAACCTTCTTTGTGATTTTGGTAACCTGTTTCCTGTGGCCATTTCATAATGGCTGCCAAAGGAAAATCTAAAATTTAGACTTTCATCTTTACAAACTTACCTGGTTTTAAAAGAAGTATTTACAAGATAGCAAAGCAATAAGTACAAAAAAAGAAGCAGCCCTGGCGGGTTGTAGCTCAGTGGATTGAGCGCGGGCCTGTTGAACCAAAGGATCTCAGTTCGATTCGCAGTCAGGGCACATGCCTGGGTTGCAGGCCAGTTCCCATCAGGGGATGCACGAGAGGCAACCATACATTGATATTTCTCTCCCTGTCCCCTTCCCCTCTAAAGATAAATAAATAAAATCTTTTTAAAAATGTGTAAAAATTTTTTAAAAAGAATAAAAACAAAGAAGCATACTATGCCTATCAAAAAAAGAACTGGATTTGGAATCAGAAATTCTAATCAAAATCTAAATACTTCTTAGCTATCAACGTGATCTTTAGGCAAGTTATTTAACTTTTCTAACCCTCATTTTTCTCTAGATAGCCAAAGTGCTAATCCTTAATCTATATGGTTGGAAAGAGGATCCTATGAGACAATAATATGAAAGTGCCCAATACAGTGCCTGGCACATGGTAAATTCTCAGATTCACTGTGTGAATCTACTTACCACATAATGTGGCCAAAAATATAAGCAAGGAAATGTTATATTTTATATATACTTACAAATTGGTTGACAAATTCATCATCATTTTTATGATTCTCACTCTTTAAGTATCAGTTGTATTTGATTAAACATAGCTTTCAAGTTTGACTGGACAGTAGATTTTTTTTAAAGGTATATAACCCTTCTTTTTACCCAAGCTGACTACTGGTACAAATGGGTACAAAGCCAGTTACACACATTAGACATAGACAGAATTGCTTTGGGTGCAATTTACTTAATTATTCTAGTGGATTTTTATCCAAAAGTGAAAAAAAATATGTGTAATGAGGTGAAAGGTGAACATCCAGATGGTTAATTATAGCTCATTTGCTCACTACTCAGAAACCAATGTGGCTCCCAGCCAACGTTACCGGAGACACTCGTCCCAGGGATGGAAAGTAGGAGTAATGGGAATGGGAATGGTGGACCTGCTGAGTCTGGAACAGACATTTAATCTTATCTTTCATGTCCTAATTGGGGTACAGGGACACAGGAAAAGGGATTACACCCTCTGGATTACTAACCTTGTCCAGTCAAATGTACAAAGTAAAAGTAAAAAAGGAAACACAATTTTTTAAAATGGTGCCATAATACCACAGGGCTTTTGCTAAAGGCCTTATAAAAAAATCAATAGCTCTAGTTGGGGGACATGCTTTATGAATAGTCTAGCCTTATATATTTACCTCTAAAAACATAACATATATTTAATCACTCCTGAGCACACACCACAGCAAAGACCCTGCCCTATATATTAAGAAGGATGAAAAAAGCAATGGAAAATTATCCCTAATCAAAAAGAATTTACAGTTCTGACATCTAGAATATACAAGTGACAATAATGTAAAACATAATGCAGTTATCACAAAATGAAGAAAAACTGGTTATGGGCTTAGAAAAAGAAAGGGTCACAGAGGGTCAGGAATCAGGAAATTTTCATAGACCGGTAAGATGATGGTGGTGGTGGTGGTGATTATTATTGCCACGTACTAACAAGGTTAGAGGCCAATCGAAGTGGTGGGAGCAGCTCGAACAGAAGTGAGGTGTTGTTTCCGAGACGATAAAGGTTTACTTAGACTATTTCTTCAGCAGATATTTACCAAGTACCTAAATAACACCAGACACTGGGTTGGGAGGATGGAGACTGAGATAGAAGATTCTTGCCGAAGCTTTCATGGGGTGTAGCAAAGGAGCAAAAGTTAAACAGAAAAACCATATAACAAGCACTATACTGCACTGCAGCATTGGGAGTTAAGAGCAGGAGCTCTGTGGTAGGACTGTCTGGGTTGCAATGGACCTTACCACCTTAGGCTGTTTGTTACCCTGGACAAGTCACTTAGCCTCTCTGGGTGATTAAAATGTGTAAGCAATGCATCTATCTCACATGGTAAATGAGAGGATGCCTATGAAATACTTAGCATAGTGGTGGACACAGAGCAAGTGCTCAGGAAATAGTGTGTATATATATATATGTATGTATGTATGTAAGTATATAGTGTGTATATATGTATATATGTGTATATATAAAATATCTAATATGGCAAACATATTATAAATATATATTTGTTTGCACTTCTCTGTCTGCACATCTGATGCCACAAGGACAGTCTCTTAGAAGTAGAATTAAGGAAGAATCAGTTAAGGATATTAACTTTTGAAAAGTCGTTAATACATTTTTATACATTGCTTTCCAAAAATGTCATATCATTTCACACTCTTGTAGCAGTGTACGAAAGTGCTGACCTCATTATACTCCACAGTTAATATATTCTTTAATTTTTTTGCCAATTCAGTGGATGAAAAAACATAATGTCATGGTTGTTTTAATTTCCATCTCTTTCATCATGGTGAAGCTAAACACTTTTCGTGTTTATTGGCCACATATATTTTTCTTCCTATTTTGAAAAAGGGAAACTGGGGCTTCTGTGGGCCAAGTTTGGACTAAAACGGGTGGGAAACGTGAGGTCCTTGAAAATTACTGAGAGGGAACCAATGAATACAAGCTTATCCTATGGTGTGCATGTGCTGTTTCATTTCTTGTCATTTTACTGGAAAAGAACTAAAACAAACTAGATTAATACTAATTAAAGTGTATGTTCTTTTGGAACAGCAATTCATATGTATTAAACTAAAGGGAAGAAAATTTGAGGATAGAAAGGTGAATTGGAGACAAAATAAAGAGAAAAAGTAAAAGACAAGGAGAGCAACGTGATTATCAAAGCAAGAAACGGAGATGACAATGAGAGCTCACACTCCTTAAAGTAACATATTCAGCTTTACGCCCTTTCATCCCCCACCTGTGTACTTGAACAAATATGGCTTTAGTTCTACTACTTGTTCTGCAAAATGTGTGATGATGTGGAGGAGAGGGTGGGAAGATAAGGACGGAAGGAGAGAACAAGGGCATACTAATGGGAGTCCCAAAGAGGCACTCTTCTCAAAGCCATGATAACCCTGAACCCCATTCCATTAACCTAGTGACCCTGCATTTGCCCTGACCTGGAAGGGAAAAAAGAACCTGAGTAAGAACAGCTTCTGGATGTGGATGCTTCAGCCCAAGTCACCTTTGGAATGCCTCCTTTTGGTTCAAAGTACAGTAAGGCAACACAGAGACAGGAGAGAGTAAAAAATGAGGCCAAGAGTAGGAGTGAACTGGAGCCAAGAGATTCCTCTCACCAACTGTTAAGAACACTTCTTTTTCTCAAGAGTGATCACCTAGCCAAACTTTTGTCTACATCCTGGTCACTCAATAGTTTCCAGCCTTCTCTGAACTTCTTTTTATGCCAATGTTGGCCCACTTCACCTATGTCAGGAAATTGCAGGAAAGGCAGGTCAAGTTAGAAGAAGGAAAGGTGGCAGAGGAAGAGTTAAAGGAAACCACTATCCCACTGCCTTGGTCTATCTACTCCACAGTACCCGCAGCCCTCTGCAGAGCATGAACAATCACGGCTGCAAGGTCCACAGTGGCTGGGATGAAAGGCTTCTAAGTAAGAGAAGGTGATGCATCATTTGCTATATTCCCATCACTAGCATCAGATGTAATTTCTCATCCGAGCCTCAGGATTCATTAGTCTTTCTCCCTCTTTCCCTTCCCAAAGAACTCTGATATTCAGAACATATGCAACAGATATTTAAGGTGCTAAGTATGTGCATGTAGCCCACACGTCGGGTGGCACTCTCTATTCCTGGATAGTCCTATTAATTTTGATCCAAATATCGATTCTTAGACTGGCACAGTCCAAAATCTTCCTTAAACTTTTTTACAACCTCTGTGTTACTTTTTCTCAGTCTCTCCAAGTTCTCATGTTCATCCTGATTGTCTGCTACTGTTCTACCCAGACCAACTGAAATTTGAAGTCCAGCCACAGCTGGTTTTTACATAAAGATAAAATATCCACATGTTCCATCTAACTTGTGGGCTTAGAAATTTTTCATATTATTTGAGTAGGGGCCACATTATTGATGTAGTGGACCTATACCATTACCATAGCTGTTCTCCCGCTCTCCTTCTATTGTCCTCCTATTCTTCATGACTTTAGAGATAGATGGATAGCTAGATGAGAGACAGATAGATAGGAGATAAGTAGATGGACGGATGTGCAGGGATGTGTATAAATATAGAGATTATGTTATTTATGTCTTCCTCATGTAATTCTTCTTATATTAAGCAGAACAGTTTCTCCACTCTGAGTCTCTCAAACGCAGCTTCTGTCCAAGGTGGATTTTTTAAATTGTTTCTTCTGAAGGATATATTTTACTCTCTCCAAATTTATTCTGGAAAATACAACTTTCTCCGTTCATATTGCACAATGGTGCAAATTATATGAAGTCAGAGAAGTTACAAGTTATACTTTCACTTAAGCATGGATAATATTCAGTATATTTAACAATTGACCCTTACCACCCAATCAGAACTGAAGGGATAGAGCTGGGTCCCGGGCCCCCCTTCTGTTAGGCATTAGTCCTTTATGTGCTGACTTGTGGGAAAGCGTGGAGAAAAGACTGGCTGAATGCACTGGCTCCTGGGCAACCACTGTTTACCAGCTGGTATGGAAGTACAGTTGATCCTTGAACAATGCAGGGGGGGTTTGGGTGCTATCTCCCTGCACAATCAAAAATTCAAGTACAACCCCCAAAACTTTAACTAGAGTGTCCCTTAGTATCCTTGGAACATTAATTCCAGGACTCTCATCAGATAGCAAAATCTCTATGTTCCCAAGTCCCTTATATAAAATGGAACAATGCATACCGTCAGCTTTTTCATCCATGTTTTCCCAACCACAGAAAAAAAATACTGCTTTTGATCCATGTTGGTTGAATTTGCGGATGCAAAACTGGGGGAATACACAGGGCCAACCACTAATTTACTGAAAAAGACCTATGTGAAAGTGGAGCCATGCAGTTCAAACTCACATTGTTCAAGGGCCAACTATGGTTTAACAACTGTGCAACCACACTGGTGCTCACCAGCTAAACCTTACTTAGTCTGGCACCTCATCAGGAATGATCCTGATCCCATTTACTTGACTATAAAAATTGTTTCATCTCTTTCCAGTCCTCTCTGTTGTAAAATCACCTGAAACCACTATTTTAGATCATCCTACCATTTACTTGATTGTTCACTGTTGGTTTTATACTTTGGACCAAAATCAATGCTCTCTGAGAGTTGTGTTGGTCTCTAGAAAACCAGTTCATTATTGACCAAATATTTACTCTTAATTTCAAGGAGAAATTAATGACTTCAAAGTTGCCCAAAATCGACTCTTCAGTCTTTCCAGATTCCAGGTATAATATACCCTATTATCAGCCTCCTTTCCTTACAGGACCCAACTCAACTCAACAAGCTGTTCTGTTCTGTATCTTCCTTCATTCTTTTTTAACTTTATGATGTTACCAAAACTAAAGTTTGCTTGTCTGCTTGTTTCCAAACAAGCAGTTAATCTCTAGAATAGCACTATCCAACAGAAAAAGAATGCATGCCACTTACATAATTTTAAATTGTCCAATGAATAATTAAAATAAATAGAAAGAAATAGGTAAACTTAATTTTTATATTTTAGTTAACTCAATCTATCCAAAATATTATTTTAAAGTATAATCAATATAAACATTATTGTAGAACGATTCACATTCTTTTGTTCATATGAAGTCTTCAGTTCCCAATGTATATTTTGTACTTACAATACATACATCTCAATTCAGACTAATCACATTTAACGTGCTTAATTGTCACACATGGCCAGTGGCTACTACGATGGACAGTGACGCTCTAGAGCCAGACTGCCTAACTCAGCGACCTACAACTCGACCTCTTCTTAGCTGCTTGATCTTGGGTAAATTATGTCTGTGCCTCAGTTTCTCAACTGTCAAAGAGTGAATATACTAGTACACACCTCACAAGACTGTTAAGAGAATTCAATGAGAACACGCACTCCTGGAACATAATAAGACTTACATAAATGTTAGCTATTGTTATCACCAGCATTATTTTGCTATTTCATCTCCCAATACTACTATCTATTTTCTAACTTTTTATTCAATATCCCAAAGAACTGATGTTGTCACATTAAATAACTTTTCTTTCTAGGAAATTGTTGCCCAGCCATGGATTTGCTCAGTTGGAGAAATAATGACCTAGAACAATCCCATATCTTTAACTAGATAATGCCTATCCTGGTCTAGATAGACAAAAGGTACCATACGAATACGAATTTAGCCAAGTACAACCCAAGTAGAGACACAGTAAGAAGTGTGATTTCTATCTACTTAGTGTCTAATTCCTTATTCACCAAAGAGCTATTTTTTAAACTAGTCTTCTCATTTATGTAAGCAACTTCTATCCCTATACCTGAATTCTAGCCAGCATTTCATAAAGGTTCAGCCAGAGAAAAGCATTCGCTATGACTTACTCTCGCGAATATTACAGAATGTTGTTTATGTGGCCTTTAAGCAGGTGCCATAACCATCCCCAGCCGTGGCTTCATTTCAACCACAAGGAACAGCAAATGCACCATGCTTCCCAAAACTCCTTTAAAAACACCCCTGCAGATGCTAGGGGAACTGGGAATATTAAAGACTGGAGAGTGGGAATTCATGGAGAAATGTAGAATATTGGAGAGGAAATGTAAAGAACACGGTTCTATTAAGGGTAAAATTGTTAACAGAACAAGGATTTATAACTTCAGGCAGGAGAATCTGCAGAGAACAAAGGCAAAGTCAGGAGTCAGACATAATCTAAGAGCAAAAATACTTTCAGAGCTACATTGTATACATCTCTACCTGTGGAGAAATATTAATTGGGTGGAGGGGCTCAGGAAAAGTGTTGTAAGAGCAGGTTTTACCAACAAATATATGCTTGCATAGTTAAGTGGCGTGGTGCACGAAACCTGAAAAAAGGAGAAGAAAACCAAGGGAAGCAATTTTGTACACATAGTATGTATCAATACTTTATTTTTCTCAAGAAAAAAATATTTTCTGATCACAGATATGACCAAATATTTCGGTAGGATGCTCAACAAAGACCTTTACAAAATCCTGATGAAAAGATAAAAAAACAGCTTAAGGGAGATCCTGGTGGATAACCAAAGGATCCTGATCAAATCCTGTTGTTTTAGCATTTTTATCAACAACATGGGGAAGAATAGTTCCACAAATTTACAAAATATGTACAGGACAGAACACTGGAAAAAAAATAGCAAAAGTGTCAGAGGGAAAAATCAAACTTCAAAAGTATAAGGAAAGGCTAGAAAGATGAAATCGGCCTAAACAAATGATACTGAACTGGGTACAATTTAATACCAACTGCATGAAGAGAGCATGGGGAAGACTTGGTTTACTTTGGATCTTAGAAAACTGTAAACTTGGAAAACCACGCTGCCAGAGCAGCTAATGCAGTCTGAATCTACTTTAATAGAAGGATGTCATGCCCAACAAGGGAGGTGATAATTCTGTTCTTTCAAGAGTAAACAGAACGTAATGATAAACTGATCACTGATGGCTTGATCATTTGATGTCCAGTATGAAATATATGAAAATCGCTAAATTTGAGACCAGCTGAAGAAATTTAGGCCACTTAGTCTGAAGAAGAAAAACTCAAGAACCGCCTGAGAATCATCATAATGTACCTGGAGACAGTCACATGAAAAAAATGGTTAAAAATAAATCCAGAGGATAGAATATGCCTCTCACAGTGGCAGTTATAGCACAGTAGATTTTGTCTCACTATAAAGAAAACCTTTCACAACCTAAATGGGATGCATTGTTTTGGCCATCCAAGTAAGTAAGTTCACTGTTACCAGAAATGTTCCCACAGAAAGAGACTCAGGGCCACCTGTCAGGGATTCCTACAGCGAGTGAGATGTTGACCTAAACGACCTCTAAGGTCCCTGCTAAGACCTTATTAAATATGGTATTTACAGAACTACATATAAACAAAGTAAGTCAGTTCTTCTGACACTATAACATAAATCTTATGTAATTACACATACATACTCCCATCTTAGAGTACATGTGTCATTGCTAGACTCAAACCTTAGATCATCAGGGTCTGCAGATCAATTATATCAACAGAGCTATGTGCTGGAGTATGAGCTAGTGAGTTTGAACATAAAACAGGATCAGAATTTATTTGAGTTGATGAAATAGGCTTTATTTTTCTATAATTAGAAAGCATAGGTCAATCAGCAGGCCTCTCGAGGGGAAGGAAACAAGACTACAGAGAAAAATGACTAGTTTTCAGTTCTTCCTATGTTGGCGACCCAGGGGAAATGGAGGGGGGCTGCTCACGACCCTCCCTCTCTCCCACTCACTCACTGAGTCTCCTGGTAGCAGCCCGCAACTATGCTTCTGTGACTGTCGACATTTCTAAGCAGCTTGAGAACAAACGTTCCTCTTCTGTATACTGATGATCTTTGCCATTGAGGTTAAGAACAGTATTATACTTTTCCTCCTGTGGAGCGATACATTCATCACATTGTAGGATACCATTTTTGTCTTTGAGTTGAGGCCACAATGAAATAAGAAAGCTTTCTAGATTATTTCTCAGCTCTTCTGATTTTAAAACAAATTACTCAGTATGGCTCCCTTTATGACAATAACATAATGGGACTTCTTGCAGATTTGATAAAAGAACTACTACTTTATAATTCCACTTTGCATATCATCTTTGAGCTATCTTTCATTTTGGTGAGTCAAACTTAAGAGGCTCCTTGCTCTAGACCCAAGTCATCTGTACATTTTATCACCCCATTACACTCTAGCTTCATCTTACCTCTCCACTAAAGGTCAGCAATGGGCCAGGAACTCTGAGGGTAGAGACATGGAAAAAGTCCACCCTTCAGTCTATGGAGATGGAGAGGATCTGTCCAGTCTTCATAGGAAGGAGCTTACTGTGTCCTTCACAGTGTGAGGACACAGAGCTCTCCCCTATTTAAAGAGTACCAATGATCAGTACCACAGCTACTGTTGTTCCCAAAAGAAATCCTATTTTTCCAAAGAAGGAGTATAAAATTTAAAAAATGTTACTAATATAAAAAGCTGCAATTCATATATTCAACATCAAAGTTAAATAATATAAATATCAAAAAATAGGAATAGTTTCACATCACTCAATGCCTTTACTGAAAATTCATTTAGATCTCCAATAATCAAAGGGGCAGGATACTGAAAAATAGAACAGCTCCTACACCAAGGATAAAGAAGAAAATAAGTTGGTGATTTCATATATAATTCCTGCTTCCTGCTTATAAGCAACACGATTCCCTATGTAATGAGTTGCAAACATTCTACTGATTTCCAAAATATAGGACAAGAGGAATACTAACATGAATGGATTTTTAGAAAACTACAGATAGGCAGTAGGGTGAAATGTAGCCCTTTGTTCCAAGCAATAGGCAGAGTTATGTGGGTGTTAACAGAGAAATATTTCAAAAACTAAAACACCATGGTAATAAAGACACCATGATTTAGGCACAAAAATCTGGGGCGTGTGGACTAAAGTAGCTGACTGAAGTCTGCGGACACCTGAAGAGACTGATGAAAGATTTGGGGCTCTCCCGTGGAACAAAAAGTGTTTCGTTGTAATAAAGCAAATGATCAGAGGAAAGGAGTGAAATGAAATTATTTTAAATAAACAAGGAAGCCCCTTCCAAGCAGCAAAACTCTCTAAACCTACCTGCTGACCAGACTTGGTATAGATTAGCTAAAAAACTAGGACAGGCTGAGTCTGAGGGTCCAATGTCCTTATTGAAGGTCAGAGGAAGGCAGGAATGAATGTATAACTTATATAGAACATAATCCCTTTGTGTCCTAGCTAGCTAACTATTTGGGTGTCTGTGTCCCTATTTAACATGAAACTTTCCTAGAGGCAAAAAACGAGGTGGGGGGGAGCTGGAATAGTGACTTGAATATAGTAAGTTCTCAATAAATATCTGTCATGTGAATAGTTCAACTTGAGCTATACCAATGTGATAGTTTCAATGTACTCATCGTTTTGATGGATAGCCTCCCGGGATTGACTTCTTCACAATGTAATTTTGCAGTTCCTCCCATCAAGAGTATAGTCTATTCATTTAGAAGTTTCTTACATCCAGTAGGGGGCGCTGAAGAGGCAATCACACATTGATATATCTCTTCCCCTCCTTCTTTCTAAAAATACAAATAAATAATATGTCCTTTAAAAAAAGAGGATAGTCCATTTCCCTACCTCTTGAAATAAACTTGCCTAATGACTCATTTTGGCCAATATGATGTGGTAGAAATATCACTGTGCTAGTTTCAAGCTTAGGCCTCAAGAGGCCTCACACACTTTTGCTTTCTCTCTGGGAAATCTGTCATGATTTGATAATAAGCCCAGGCTAGTGTTTCTGTCCAATTTGATTCATATGTTTGCAGTTTCCCACCAATCAAAATCTCATTCAAAGCCACCCACTCTAAGAAGCAATCCTAACCCTCCACTATATTTTTATATAATAAAATGATATAACAATTATTCAATTGTTATTATTTAATAACACCATGAATAATATTTATTAAACATGTACTATGAGCCAGTACTATGTTAAGCACTCTATATGTATTCCCTCTCTTTTTTGAAAAACTTTATTTATTTATCTTTAGAGAGAG
This sequence comes from Carollia perspicillata, assembly GCA_004027735.1. NCBI lineage: Eukaryota > Metazoa > Chordata > Mammalia > Chiroptera > Phyllostomidae > Carollia > Carollia perspicillata. The sequence continues at coordinate 10,325 of PVKM010007829.1, read as the reverse complement.
GGGCAGGGAAGGAGAAAGAGAGGGAGAGAAACACCAGTGTGTGGTTGCCTCTCATGCACCCCCTAGTGGGGTCCTGGCCCCCAACCCAGGCATGTGCCCTGACTGGGAGTTGAACCAGCGATCCTTTGGTTCGCAGGCCGGTACTCAATCCACTGAGCTACACCAGCCGGGGTAATATATGCATTATCTTTTAATTACACAGTAATCCTACGGCATAGCTATTACTCCTATCCACATGGCATAGATGAGCCAACTGAGATTCAAAAGGGTAACCAGTCCAGTGTCAAATACCTATTCAGCAACCTACCTAAAATGTGAATTACATCTCCAGAAGTAAATATACTATGCTACATCATGTTTTAATTTGAATTTCCCATATTTACTGTAATAAATTAAACTAGAGCACAAAGTAATTAAATGACTTGCCCAATGCCACAGTTATCAGCAATACTGGATCATGAATCAAATATTCACAACTCTCTAATTTTATGCTAATTTTGTGCCTTCCAAGAAAACATAATTGCTGAGAGTTCTGCCTTTGCCCATTTTTGTCAGTTAGAATGCCTAAACTAAACTAAAGAAGTAAACTTTATTTTCTCCTGCTGCTGTAATCATCCATAGCTATTCAGCCAAGATTCCAAGACTAGAGGAGGAAATTAAGTCTGAAGCCAAATAACTTGTCGGCTTCATTTGATTCAAATGTCAGGAAAAGTACCCCCCAGTAACTCTTTTAATATACAGGTGAACGAAATTTCCCACATTCTCAACTGTGTTCAATTCTGTTGGGACCACATATGTACAACTGATGCCTTAAACATGCTAATCTTGTTCTGCCCTATTTTATGGACTTGTCTCCCAAAGAACAACACATAGCAGAACTCATTTGTTTTTCTATAACTGCACTCCCTTTTAATTACACACTAGGTCAACCAAGGTAGTCTCTAGTCCTGGTGGACTCACACAGTTAAAAAAGCAGGCCTGCAACTGGCCTGTGTTTATTAGTCTCAGAGCCCAGGGGCAAAGAAAGGAATAGTGAACCAGGAATGGACCAGATTTGCCCACAAGAATCGGGGATAGGGAAAAAAAGAAAGCAAGCCCTGGCTGAATACAAACCCAGGTGAGCCGTGTAAGCTTAGAAATAGCTCTTTTATTAACTCGAAGGGGAAGAAAGGGAAACTGACACAGCTTGTTTGGCTGCTGTGCCTGTTGTCCGTTCCCCTTCTCTGTCGATTCAGCAGCACAGCGGGTGGGGGCCCTCAGCGGGAGCAGCAGAGGCTGCGGAGGGAGCTGGAGAAAGGGCCTATTCAAGAGCCCTTAGTCCTCCCAGTTTGACACTCCACAAAAGAGAGACAACAAATACCGACTTCAAAGGAGAAAAGAAACTGTTGGAGTGATCCACCTCCTCCAAGGAACCTTTGATAGACAGTTCTTCCCTGCTGCTTTTTATGTTCATCCTGTACCTCCCCAAATTCTGATTCATCTAAGAGGTGTTTTTTTAAGACCTATAAAAACAGGCATAACAAGTAACTGGATGAAACACAGGGTCAGTCCTAACCTAGGCCTGGAAAATTGTTCCGACTATTATTTTAAAAACTTCCTTCAGTTTATGAGAAGCCCCTTGTATAAAAGTTGAATTCCTTACTGCTTATCTCACATATATCACAAGAAAAAGTAAAGATTCTATTTTATACAATCTAGGAGAGAGGAAGTTAATACAAGATGGGCCTTTGTTGCTGGGAATGCCCTTAGATAGAAAAGCAGCCTTCAAATTCTAGGGCTACGTACCCACCTGCCAGGAACATCGGCATTATTTCAGATGTTTTTTCCTCAAAGGCTGACTTAGAACCATTGCTTCTGCCCCAGCCCCTTTCCACCGTGAAGTGTTAAAGCTTATTAGCACCTCCGCCAAAGGGTAGTCAGTACCAATGAAACGTACAAAATCAGGCAATTCAACTAGAAAAAGATCTCATGGGGACAAAAGCAAGAAATATGAGCTTTCATGACATTTGCAAATTATCTAAGGATTTCATATATCCTATTATTCACCTAAGGCCTATAACTAAGACTAGTAACTACAACACATGGGATAAGGTAGCAAACATCGTTTTATTTACACCAGATATGAAAGAGAAAAGAGGAAGGAGGACAATTGGCATAAACAGGAAACCCACATTTCTAAGGATAAAGATCTCACCTTCTTTATCTCACTAACTAGGTTGGTCAGTCCCTAATCTACACATACATAACAGTCCAAAAAGTTGAATCTTAAATTATCACTTGGAACTCCAAAAGCATTCTCCAAGTGATCCAATGTAATAAGTGGGGATTGCAATTTCAGGCCAGTCTGAAACTACCAACTTATTACACTACGAACAGTCTTGCCCCAGGCCTGTCTGAGCTATAAACCCAAAAAGCCACCTTGAATCTTAAGTTCTGTTTGGACTAAAAGCCTGACATCTTTAAGACATATGGCCAAGGGAGGTGGAGGCAAGGAAAAAAATACCAGGTTGCATCTGGGTCATTACCGTGGCAGTCTGGCAGCCGGAAAGAGACGGGTGGGAGAGGGGAAGACAGGGAGTACCATAGGAAGGAAGACGGTGTGTGATGAAGGTGTCTACTTTGTTCCTAAGAAAAGATGCTGAGTTGAGAGGACAGAACTGGACTCTTGGAACATTAGAAAGACCATTATAGAGCTCGGAAATGTTAACTGTGTGGAAAAGCAAAATTTGCCCCCCCGCCCCCCCGGAGTGTGTTTCTCTGGCTAGCGAAATACTGCCAGCTGAAAACAATCAAGGTCCAAAAGTCTGGGGAAGAATCTTTGACCTTCCCCCTAACTGCCACAAAGAATTTAGATAAAGGATGTGCTCCAGGAAGGGAGCTATCACCACTGGTACCTAGTTTAACATAAACTAGTGTGAGACAGGGAAAAACCTACCGAGACCCATTTGATCAAAGTCCTCTGGGTGTCCTTGTGACCTAGCAAACATTTCTGCAATTGGCCTGTGTCTGTATGGCCTAGCAAACATTTCTGTACCAAACATTAATGCTTGTCTTCCTGCCAATTGCCTTCCTTCCCTTTTAGGTTCCAAACCTCTTCCTCCTTCTCCTTAGTCCAGAATGACATATATACCTGATTTTGCTTGTCTTTGGTTTGGAATCTTTCTCATTTTCTTGTATGTATGCAATTGCCTTGGTTTTTTCCTCCTGTTAAACTGTCTCATGTAAGTGAGGAAGAAATTCTTCTCCTTCCTGATAATTATACATATAACTTATTTTCACCCAATATAACCATTAAAATAACAACACATTTCTCTATTTCTATGAATAACTATTATATACTAGTTATAGAAAGACACAATCTCAAAGTCTTGGTAAAAAGACTTTATCAATAAATTCAACTCTTGTGAAGAATTTTCTAGAACCATAGAAGTTCTGCAAGTTAAAAAAAAAAAAACCTTGGAAATCATCTAGCCCCAACACCTTCATTTTGAAAATGAGATTACACAGGCATGGAAAAATCGAGTGACTTCTAGAATGCACTCCAGCCACTCAGACACAGAAATCACCTGGTGCCCACAGGGAAGACTACTTCATGTGCCTCTTCTAAAACTTCGGTTTCTCTTCTTTGAGGAGCCTTTAATTTCTCTCTGTTGGTGTTCTCTATGAGAGTTAAACTTTGCTCCCAGCCAGAAAAGTTGTTTATCTGAGAGAAGGTATTAATAGCTTCATCCCAAGCATCTCCCTTTGAACTCTGAGGACTCTGCTGGCATTCACTTCGCTTCCAGGAGAGACCATTTTCCTTTTCTCCTAGGAAGGCCGTCCTTGGCCCTGACCATCAGGCCTTTTGCTCTCACTGCCTCCAAGCAAGTGGAAGACAAAACTGGCAAGAGAGCAATAAGCTTCCTGCAGATGTTGAACTCACTTAACTTACTGACCAACTGATTAACAGCTCATCTCCACATTTCAAGTTCACCCCAGCTAAACATCTAGAACTTCTTACCAAAGGCTTCTAAAAGAGACTTGATCCCCCCTGCATATACACGTAAAAACCTCATTAAACAAGAGAGAATGTTTTTTAAACTCTTATAGGGTTTTATCCATAGCCTTGCATGCCAGAGATTATAAACTCTTATATTGAATAACAGCCTCCATAACCTAGGTAACAAAATGATAAACCACTGACAACAGTACAATAGTGGTATCTTGTCATTGAGATTTTAAGTAGCAATAACTGAGAAAGGATGTTACTATTAAACTAAGTGTGTGCCTTCCTTCCACATTCCAGGAAAAAGATTTTAAAAGATGGCTGACGCTCAAAGTAGCTGGATGAGGATAAAGGGGCTGCAGCTTAGGGTGCCCCACTTCCTTACATCCCCTGGGCCTGCCGGTCTCGTATCTCAAGAGACCCTAAAATGGAGAAGAATATTTTGGTAATAAATACCTTGGTGTTAGACTCGGTGTCAGCTAAGATCAGCTTTTCAGCTGCTCTGAATATTTGGAGAAATTGTCTGACCACTATTAGCCTGAGTTTCCTCAATTGTCAACTGGTGATGATAATGGTGCCCTTGTACAAGAATTACATGATCCAGGGTTAGACATTAGAATCTGACAAAGCAGTGACTACGAGTAAGTGCTCAAAAAATGTTAGCTGGTATTATATTTTAAATCTGATTAAACAGGATGTTTCTCAGCATTTCCCCAAACTAGCAGTATTAATTAAAATTAACTTGCTATTATCATCACCCAGAAGTAAAATCAGGGAGAGGGTCACAGTGGTGGGTGGGGAGGCTGTAAGTAGGAGAAGCACTCTTTCTCTTCTCCAGCAGAACTCCTGTCTTCAGGCCCCGGAGCTTAATGCAATGCATTCATGTGCATACCGTTTCTTTTTTCTAAACTGTGGAGGGGCACCAAAACTCACATGACCGTGAAGGTGAGGCAAATAAGTGGAGTTTCATGTTAGTTAGCTTGTTCTGAGTTAAAGCATGAAGACACCATCATCACTCTCTTCACAGAGCACTTGATACACTTGATTCTTCAGGTATCAGCTGGGGACAGCTTCTCATTTGAGACATGTGCCCAGCTTTCCAACTTCTCGACTCACATGGAAATGGGGGATGCAAAGGACTATCTAGTCCAGGTGCAAATCTAGCCTCAGCTCTGCTGGCTTCCACCTGCTTGTCCATCACAGACATAGTCCCTCTGCAGTAAATCCCTCTAAACTACAGCTTGCAGAGCCTGTGATCTCTTGTACAATATCCCTGCAGGGACCTGCCTCCTTAGCAGCACCCTCAACTTTCTGTACTGACCTTTGCCCCTCCTCTGACTTCCTGTCTCCTCTAATCCTGGCTCCTCAGGCCTTCTGCTCCTACTCATCCCCAGGCCCTTCTGGTATGAATCCTCTTTCTCTGAGCTCATTATTTCTGCTTTCCTTGAAAACACAGATTCATTTAAAGTCCTCCCTAACCAAATGAAAATGTTTTTATTTCCCTATGAAAAGTTCCAAATAGATGTCTACAGTGAAAGATAGCACCAGCAGGCCCACAGAGGTCTCTCATTATGTTTTTCATTATTTGGGGTGTTATTATATTTTATAATAGTCATCTCTCATGAATTCTCTGTAGAGAAACACCTTTTTTTTTTTTTTTTGGCAGGGTCAAGGGTGGAATGGTCACTTCCCATTGGTACAAGGCAGTGATTTTATTAAATACATAGTTGGAAACTTGGACCTGGAGAAGGTGCCAGCTCCTGTTGTTCAAGCTGATAAAATAAAATGAGAACCATTATTAGGACCCAAGTCAATGCTGAAAGCAGGATCTGAGGCGGGCACTTTGCTCTGGGCAGGACTAAAGTTGAAATAAGGACCCAGAGACTGGGGCCAAGGATGAAAGCTGGAGCAAAGCCAGAGGTCAGTACTGGAGCAGGAGTGACAAGGCTGGAGCTCTGCCCCAGGGACAGAACACCGGCTCCAAAAGGACACAGGGATTAGAGCCCGGGTCCCACATCAGGGAAAGGAGGAGGTGGCTCAGGGGAGCCCCCTATGTGGTCCTTACCTATTTCATCATAAGTCACCATAATAGCAGCTATAGAAAAAAATCACTGCAGAGAGAATAAAGGGAATCCATGGAATCTATTCATGACAAGAGGGTTAACATTCCATGCCTTGTACAAGAGTCACAGACTTTTTAATGACCAAATGAACCACAAGATTGTACCATGAATGGTATACTGCACTTGGTTTCTTATTAGGTCACCTATAATTTTCCTACAATTGAGTTAACCATAACCATACCACTCTTCATTAGCTTTCTCATTTTATAAACAGCTTTATGAGGTAGACATTTTTAACTCAAATGTAAAGATGAGGACACTGAACCTTAAAGATACTAAGGGATTCACCCAAGTCTACAGAACTGGTGTCAGAGTTGCACTTGGAAACATGCATGGTGATTCCATTGCAGTGCCTTTTTCAGAAAGTCTCAGCTGCCTACCACAACTGAAGGCAGAGTCTCTCACTTCCTAAAGGACAGCCCCTGGCCTAGGACCCATGACGGTCATGTCCCAGAGTGAGCCGGCACTGGCATTCTCAGTGCTTGGGCATGTCTCAGAAAGTGCAGGGGCGGACTCTGCAGAATTCTATTTTCATGAGACATGAAGGAGAGGCCTGGGGGAGAATTTATCACAAGGAAAGAAGGAATCAGGTAAATTCAACCCATTAACAAAACTACAGACGCCACAAGGATGATGCTCACTAAAACCTCCTCCCAGCTTGATCTGCAGATCCCTCAGGGAATGAGGAAGAAGATGTAAGTAAATATTAAAACCTTTAAAGAAATTATGTCATGAACATCCAGCTTTGGTATAGGTGAATAAAATGACGGGGAAAAGAATCTTCCTCCCAGATACTTCATCACAGACTATGATGAAGCTTTAGCATCGAGAAGACTCCAGTGCACTTGAGGCAGGTGCTTAGTGGAGAACTGTACCAGCCAGAGGGAGACTGTGGTCTCAACAGGAGACAGTAGGGCCTGAAAGAGGCCACAGTGTGAGGTAGATGCCATGGAATTCAATGGAAGCAGCAGCCATGCAAACAAAACAAGAGGAAATGAGAGTGGTACTAAGAAAAAAACAGAAACCCCACAAAAATGGCAGCCATTCCCAGCCAATATGGCACCAGAATTGTTGTGAACCTGTGACACAGCCCCCCTGAGAGTCCCCAAGCCACATCAGGCCATAACAACAATATGAGGTACTGTGGTCTTCAATGGATGGGAGGAAGTGAGTACCCACGTGATTTGAATTCTCACCGGTATTACACATGTACAGAGTGGTAAGGCCTGGGGAAGTCAGTGTTACATGTAATATTCCTAACTGCATTTGTGACATCTATAATTCAAACTAATCCCAAAGTGGACCTGAATATTCTGGATAAAGTTATAAAACTCACACATCTTTAGTCCTCGAGAAAATTTCAGGGCACACTTGTCCTCCAACCAAAAATGTTTGGTACCTTCCCTCATTTCCAAACAGAATGCACTGAGGGCCTTGCCAAATGTGGTTCTGTTTTTCTCACACTCTCTTTTGGCCTCTGTGTTCTTATTTGAATTCTCTCTTCACCAATTACCAAAGGACTCCAGTTACTTTGCCTCAGAACCCCTCCTCACTGACCACCTCAGGTTGGATACACCCTTTCTGACCTCAGGTTCTCCAGGGTTTGGCCCCTTGTTTGAATAGTGTGTTCCAGTGGGGCTCTTCAAAACCATCTCAGCCTCTGAGTACTGTATCAGCATACAGTGAGTGAGCTCCCCTTCACCATCAGATTTTTGGGGGAGTAGAAATGAAGGGGGACAGATTTTTAATTCCTTTGAAATCTTTGTCTTCAATTCCTCCATGAAAGTGGAAAAAAGATAAAGCAAAGGAAAGGAGAGTAGTTTACACACATCTATGTTCCTAAGGACCACCTCTGTTTCTATGGCGATGGGCCAGTAGATGCTTCTACAGCAGCATGTCCATTTTAGTGCATCCGCAAAGAAAGCTTTCTCCCAAGTTAAACACTGAGCTAGGATGAGCTAAGACCAGAACAAACTATCCTCCCTTAGCAAATTCCATTATTGCGACACATTCCCCCTCCCCAAACCAAGAGGTCAGAAAGATTTGGTGACATCCAGGAGAATAAAATATTTTTACATCACTTCAGCTCCAGCAAGACAGTCCTGTATAACAGCCTGACAGAGACACCATTTTTCTCATGAAGTTGTTCAAGACAATTGAGTAATCAGAAAAAATGAGGCTAAAAATAAAAAGGTTAGCCGTGGAGTGAGAAGATATAACTCAACAAAACGCTGGCAAGTGCTTCTCTACTCGCCAAGCCTCAGAATCCACAAATGCCCTTTTCTGTTCAGCCATGACAAGCTAATTCAGGTTTTGTCCTCCCAGGAGGTGATCACTGAGTCCAGATGGACACTAAGCCACCTTGTCTTGCTGGGCACAGAAGCCAGACTGCACTGCAGGTGTGTGCTCCATTTCTCCACTGCCAGCTAGCCTGGCCAGGAGCAGAGCTGCCCCATGCCTAGAGCCAGCTCCTGGGATGGCTGGGTAAGGCCGCAGAGCCCTGGAGTTCCTCAGGCCATTCTGATGTTTCCGGACTTAAAGGAGCAATCAGAACTGAGCTCTGCTCATCCACCAAAATTCAAAATGACTATAGGTACATAACTGTGACATGATCATTACCAAGAGAACAAAGTTAACAGAAACAAGTGCCACTTAGTACAAAGAAGCTGAGCAAATATGTATTGAACAGAGGAAAAAACCAAGGAACACAGAGTGGTTAATTAGCTGAGCTAGTGCTGTAACAAGTTAAAAGAAGGTAAAGTGGACATAAGAAGCTGGTTGTCATCATTAAAACATGGGTTAGATCTTTTCAAAATGAAATCAGGTTGATGCAGTGGCAAAAAGAAAAAAAAAAAAAGGCTTTACACTCAGAAGAACTGGATTTGACCTTGCTATGTAATTCCACTATGCCCCCTAGCATAAACTCTCTGCACCTCAGTTTTCCCACCTGTAAAATAAATGTAATAATGCATAACTCACTAGGTTATTATAAGAATTTAATGAGATAATTCATACAAAGTATTGTACAGTACATGGCAAGGAGTAAGAATTCAATAAATGTTAAGCTAATAATGGAACGTCTATTTCTGATATTGCCAAGGAAAGATAAGCGGAAATGTAGAAATACTTGGGACACAAGACATGCTTTAAATGTTGTAACATATGCCCTTCTCTGAAAACTTGACCAGCTACAGACTCATAAAGCTAAGGACCAGAACCTCAGACTTTGACTCCCTACCCCAGTCCATGAGGCTCTGACTAGGAAATCAGCCAGACTAGACTCCTGGGCTATCTTTTTCTTTAAATTCACTTTGTTAGTAGAGAAAATAGGGCCAAAGGGGAGTATAATTGTGACCACAGGGCACAGGCATAGATCGACTGCAGCTGGGCTTGAAAATGACCAGACAAGCCCTTCCCCAATTCAGAAAAGCTTTTAAGGACAATTTGAAATTGAAATGCCCATTAACCTTGAAAGCAGGCAATTAATGCAAAAATTAAGTCACCTTATAAAGAAAAAAAGATCAACTTATTTTCAAAAACCTCTATGAGATAAACAAGATTTCTGCAATAGTCTAGTCTCTTCCTTTTGGTCAGCTACACCTACCTGCCCATCCATCACTCCACCACTTGATTGACCGTTTCCCTGCAGGCTTGGAATCACGGACATTCGGAAAGACCTTCAAGTCCACCCAGTTCAAACTTCTCATTCTAACAGAAGAGGAATTGAGACCTGAATAAACTAAGGTGTTTTCCCAAAATATAAATTTAGCAGCAAAACTGGTACAAGTAGACCCTAGTTTTCCCAATTACCTGTTATATCTGCCCTGTTATTCACTCCTCAAAGACTTTATTATGACAAGGCATATGATGTGTTTACTTTTATTTAGACAGCAAGCTTCTTGAAGGAGGATAAAGCATCCAGTGTTGGGAACCGCTCTACCTGGTTTCAGGAGTTGTAACCACCCCCTGTCGCTAAGACTGAGTGAGCGACCTCCGGACTGTGAGGAAACAAAGCTTATCTCCCTGGCAAGAGCGCTGCTTCTGCCACCTCTAGCCCCCAGCGCTTGGTCGGTTAGTCAGAGTCTATGGGTACAACCCCTCAGAGGAGTAGCAACCCAAGCCAGACACGATCATGTGGGAGGCCATCAAGAAAGGACTTGGGGGCTGCAGCAAAGTGAGGGCAAAGGACCCTCACCCCCTGGCTATTTTGACATAGC
>PVKM010007828.1:17442-40585 GCA_004027735.1 Carollia perspicillata | reverse complement strand
AGAAAATAAATCCATCCTAAAATTCATATGGAATCTAAGGAACCCTGCCAGACCAGCCAAAATAATATTGAAAAAGAACAACGAAGTTGGAAGACTCATCACGCTTCCTGATTACAAAACTTACTACAGCCCTGGCTGGCATGGCTCAGTGGATTGAGCACGAGCCTGTGAACCAAAGGGTCACCGGTTCGATTCCCAGTCAGGGCACATGCCTGGGTTGCAGGCCAGGTCCTCAGTTGGGGGCACATGAGAGGCAACCACACATTGATGTTTCTCTCCCTTTCTTTCTCTCTCCCTCCTCCTCTGTTTAAAAATAAAGAAATAAATTTTTAAAAAACCTATTACAAAGCTATAGTAATCAAAACAGTGTGGTACTGACAGAGGCAGACATAGAAACCAATGGAATAAAGAGCCCACAAATAAACCTTTGCATATATGGTCAAATGATTGTCAACAAGGGCACCAAGACCACTGAATGGGAGAAAAGACAGTTTTTTCAACAAATGATGCTGAGAAAACAGGATATCCACAAGCAAAAGAATGAAGTTGACCCTTACCTAACACTGTTTACAAAAATTAACTCATAATGGATGAAAGACAAAAATGTAGAGTGAAAACTACAAAACTCTTAGAAAAAACATAAATGAAAAGCTTTATGACATTAGATTTGGCAATGATTTCTTGGACATGACACCAAAGGTACAGGCAACAAATGAAAAAATAGAAAAACTGGACTTCATGAAAATTAAAAACTTATATGCATCAAAGGGCACTATCAACAAAATAAAAAGGCAGCCCACAGAACGTGAGAAAATATTTGCAAATCACATATCTGATAAGGGATTGATCTCTAGAAGATAGAGAGAACTTACAGAATACAGCAGAAGAACAAGACAGACAGCTTTCCAGGAGCACTGCCCCACAGGCATCCATGGACCTTCAGTGTCCCATGACCCCCCAGGACAAGGAAGGCCCTGGCATATGAAGAGGAACTGCCTACCTTGATGATGACGCGCTGGTCTGACTGGTCCTCCAGGATGCTGTCCGTGGGGTAGGACTCAATCTGCTGTCTGATGGCAGAGGCAATGGCTGGCACGAATGTCAGTGGGTTCAAATCTAGGTCATCACAGAGGATTTCTGAAAACATCTCAGGGGTCATCAGCTTCTCTGAAATCAGGGAAGAGGGCAGGGATTGCTGATGGACTGTAGGGCCTAATGTCACTGTGCTCAGCCCTGACTTCCCTCTACCCCTTCTTCTGCTGCCAAACCTCTCAAACGAAGATGGGATAAAGATAAGGAGAATGGAGGAACTCAGAGTAGCCCTTCCAGGCATGTCAGGGGAAGGAAGCAAAGGATGAACACTTCCCTTCTGGCCATCATTCCACATACATCTCCTCCTTCACACCCCTGGGATGAGGGAGCAAGCCCCTAAGCGTTCCCCCATATCAGGTTCTCCCTGCTCCCGTGCACCACTACACTGCTACACCACTCCATTAGTTCTAACCAATGAGATATGTGGGGGGAGGGGTAGCAAAGGCACTTCAGAGCTGATGTGCCATGTCTATGCTCTCCTCTCATCTTCTGACCCAGGCAACCAGGGGAGCCCATATGAAGACACGGAGAAAACAGCCATCTGCACACTAAGGAGAGAGGCCTCAGAGGAAACCAATGCTGCCAACACTTGATCTCAAACTTCTAGTTTCCAGATCTGGGAGAAAATAAATTTCTGTTGTTCAAGCCCCCCATGTGTGGGACTTTGTTGTGACAGCCCTAGCAAACTAACAAAGGTTCCTTCTGGATAAGCCACTTGGAGGCCAGTTCCCACTGGAAGAAGCAGCAGATGCCTACCCATCCACCTCTTCCTCACCAGTTGAAAAATCTCTCAGAGATAATACTAGGCTGTGGCTTTTTACAGACCTTCCCCCAGTTTCTGACCGTGGGCAGCATACACACTCAACAATTGAAGAGTATGGATCCTGAACCCTAGAAATGCAACAGCACCAGGCGTGAGCTTGCAGAGGCCATCTGTGACTGGCCAAACCAGAGCAAGGTACTGTGCAATCAAATATTTTTGTCCCCATTCTGCCCTGTTCTCATAACCCAAACCTTAATGACCACACACCACTCTAGAATGAGCCACAGACACGAGAGAGCCAAGAATGAATTCCCTCATGCACATAGCCTGATCCCAGCACTAAGAACCAGCTCTGCTTAACAGACAACTGACCCCACTATTCCCTCACGGGCCCAAAAGAAGTACCAGAGGCTAGCTGGCCTAACAGCACGGTCAGGACATTCAGCCAGCCTATGTTCGGTAATTCATATAAAAACGAATGTAGTTTATTTTGAAGACTGCAGCAGAAAGCTAGTGCTCAGGCTAAATACGGTAACCTATGAGTACACTGTCCACAGCATTTCAAAAAATTAGCCTTTTTAGTTGTAGATTCATAAGCAGTCTTGATTACTGTAGCAATATAGTCAAGTCTGAGACTGGGAAGACTGATTCCCTGCACTTAATTCTTGGGTTTTTTTAATACTTTATTTATTTTTAGAGAGAGGGGAAGGAGATAGAGTGGGAGAGAAATGTCAGTGTGTGGTTGCCTCTCATGTGTCCCCTACTGGGGACCTGGCCTGCAACCCAGGCATGTGCCCTGACTGGGAATAGAACTGGCGACCCTTTGCTTTACAGGCTCGTGCTCAATCCACTGAGCTACATCAGCTAGGGCCCACTTAATTCTTTTTCAAAATTGCTTTAGATGCTTTGGTTCCCTTGTGTTTCCCTTCAAGTTTTAGAATAGCTTTGTAACTACAAAAAATATCTTGCTGAGAATTTCATACAATTGCATTAAACTTGCATAACAATTTAGGGAGAACTGATATCTTGAATATTCTAATCCATGAACATGATTGTCAGTTTATTTAGATCTTGAATTATTATTTTCATCGGTGGTTTATAGTTTTCAACATACAAGTCCTATACATGTTTGTTAGTCACATCTAAGGATTTCTTCTTATTGACTGACTGTAAATGGTAATATATGTCCATGTAGTACACAGAAATACAATTTATTTTTGCTTGTTTTTCTTGTATCTTGGGACCTTGCTGGACTCAGTTATTCTAGCAAGTTTTTGTGTAGATTGCTTGGGACAATCTACATTTATGTAGATAATTAAATCATCTGCAAATAAGGACAGTTTTATTTCTTCCTTTCTGATCCATTGTCTTTTACTTCATTTTCTTGCCTTATTGTACTGCCTATTACCCCTAGTGCTAGGCTGAAGAAAGTGGTAAAAGCAGACATCTTTGCCTTGTCCCTGATCTTAGGGAGAAAGTGTCTGGCCTTTCGCCACTAAATATAATGTTAGCTGTAAGATTTTTTGTAGACGTTCTTTATCAAGTAGAGTTGTTTATAGTATTCCCTTCTTTTTGATATCTGTGAGTCTATAGTGATAGCTCCTGTTTCATTCCTAAGTTTGGCAATTTATATTTCTCTTTTGCGATCAGTCTTGCTAGAGGTTTGTCAATTTTACTGATCTTTTCAAAGCATAAGCTGTGTTTCATTCATTTTCTCCATTGTTTTGTTTTTAATTTCATTAATTTCTGTTCTTCTCTTTACTATGTCTAGCCTTCTGCTTGCTTTGATTTCATTTTCTTAACCCTTAAAGTGAAAGATTATACTATTAATTTAAGACGTTTTCCTCTTTTCTAATGTGGGCCATGGTGCTATAAATTGCCATGGTAGGTGCTATTAAATTACCATGTCAGCCACATTTACCTAATTTTATAAATTCTGATATTTTTCATTTTCATTCAGGTCTGTGTATATTTTTTAATTGAGCTGAGGTTTAATGACACATGATATGGTTTACACAGGGACTTAAAAAGACTGTGTATTTTGCGATGTCGTATGGAATGTTATGTAAATGCCAATGAAATTCTGTTGGCTGATGGTGTTGTTGGGTCCTTCCATCATCTGGCGGATTTTCTGTCTAGTTGTTCTATCAGTTGCTGAGAAAGGGATGTTGAAGTCTGCAATATAATTGTGGATTTGTCTATTTCTCCTTTCACTTCTATCGGTTTTGCCTCACATATTTTCCAGCTCTGCTGCTTACTGCACACACATCTGGGATTGCTCTATCTTCTTGGTGGATTGACCCTTTTATCATTTAAAGTACCTCTCCAACCCTGGTCATTTTCTTTGCTCTTAAGTCTGCTTTATCTGATACTAATATTGCAACTCCTGCTTTTTTTTAATTAATGACTGCATGATGTATCTTTTTCTATCTTTTTACTTTCAACCTACCTATGTCATTATATTTGAAATGAGTTTCTTGTAGCTCATATTGTTGGGTCATTTTAAAAGTCAATCTGCCAATCTGTTTTTTAACTAGTAACTATTGCTATATTAAGGCTTAGGTCTTCCATTTTATTTTTGTTTTCTGTTTTATTTTTTCCCTTCCTTCCTGTGGATTACTAGAACATTTTATAGGATTCCATTTTGACTTACCTATACTATTTACGAGTATCTCTCTTTATATAGCACTTTTTTAATTTTTTTGATTTTTAGAGAGAGGGGCGCGTAGGGAGAGAGGGGGAGGGAAACACTGATGTTAGAGAGAAACATCAACTGGTTGTCTCTTGCATGCGCCCCAACCAGGGACTGGCCCACAGCCCAGGGATGTGTCCTGACTGGGAATCAACTGGTGACCTTTCGTTTTGCAGGACAATGCTATACAAAGCCACACTGGTCAGCGCACTTTGTATAGTATTTTTAAGTGAAATTTTATGCATATTATACATACCTAATTTAGTCTACCGGTTTCTTCACTTTACCAAACCAAGTGAAGTACAGAAACCTTACTTCTTTTTTTAATTTTTTAATTTACTGATTTTGGAGAAAGGCAGACAGATACTGATTTGCTGTTCCACTTACTTATGCATTCATTGGTTGGTTTTTATATGCGCCCTAACCAGGGAGGGAACCCACAACCTCGGCATATTGGGGCATCACTCTAACCAGCTGAGCTACACAGCCTGAAAACTTGCTTCTTTATATCCCTTTACTCTCTGCCATTTACAATGTAATTGCCTTAAACATTTCCTTTACATATACTTAGAACCAGATCAGGCAGTGTCGTAATTCTGGCTTCAACTGTCAAATGTAATTTAGAAAACTACAGAGGAAAAGGAAAACCTAATGTATTTAACCCATATTTTTGCTTATCATGTTCTTCCTTCTTGACGTTCTACAATTTCTTGTCATTTGCCTTCTTCTGGTCACTCCCCTTTAGGTTAGGTCTACAGGTGATAGCTTTCTTTCCGTCTGAGAAGGATTCCCCCTTCGTTCCTAGGGGACTTTCCCAGGGTATGGGAATCTGGATTGGCGGTTTTCCTTCCCCGCTAAAAAAACATTGTGCTGGTTTCTCAGGCCTCCATCGTCTGCGATGAGAAGTCTGCTGTCATTCTATGCTTTTCCCTGCAGATGAGATGACATTTTTCTCTGGCTACTCCCAAGAAGTTTTTCTTTCTGTTTAGCTTTCAGAAGTTTAATTATGATGCGTCTTTGGGTTTATCCTGTTGAGGTTTGCTCTGCTTCTTGAATCTGTCATTTGGGGTTCTTAAGTGACCATGTAAAAATAAATCTCCACAAACTCCTGTAGCCATGACCTGTGGTGTAGACCCGCAGGGCCCTGATCACTCCTGGCCGTGTGCAGGAGCAGGTTCCACGCCTCCTGAGGCAGCTCATGGCACTGCCCTGGGATCCCTTCACCCCCCTCGGGGTCAAACGGGCATCAATGCAGAGACGTGCTCTTGTTCAGACACTTACCCCTTCTGAAGGACTTCAACACTCTCTCAGAAGGCTATTAAAGCAGGGAATGCCGTGCTTCACCAGCAACTCAAATAAGCTTCTCTTCGAGTCCTTCTCTGAGAAGAAAACCTCAGACTTGTCGTTAACCAACATCTACCAAAAACTCGTTACAGAAAAACCCTGGTCAGAAAGGGTGGCCTGAACTACATACGGTTTATTCATGCTGCTCAACTAGTGCTGCGTCGCGTTTTTAGTCTCTTTTTGGTAAATACTCTCATAACCTTTAAGGTCATTTGAAATTTAAATTAAGTTAAACATGACTTTTAACAAACAGGTGATCGTCCATGGCCAGGTTGCTCAGTTGGTTAGAGCACTGTAGCAATATGCCACCAAGGTTGCAGGTTTGATCTCTCGTAAGGGCACATACAAGACGCAACCAATGAATTCACTGATGTGTGGAACAACAAGTTGGTATTTCTCTCTCTCCCTTCCTCCCTCTCTCTAGAATCAATAAATTTTTAAGAATGTTTTATATATTTAAAAAAGCTTAATATTTAAAAAACCCAACAGGATTATCAACAACAATTTTGAATATGCTCCTTCAACTACCACGCCACGGGCATGGCCTCCTAACCCCCAGTTAAGACTGATAGCCCTGGCACTTTTGCTCCTTCGCTCCCACTCCTACCCACCCAGAGCACACCCTGTCATGTCTTCCTTTTGAAAGTACTTTCCTAAACTCCAAGGGCCCTTCTTTGTCTCCGTAACTTATTTCCTTAGCCCATTTCTTCTACAGCTCACTTTTAATACCTCTGTAGCTTTCTAAATAAGCTTTTTATAATTAGAGAAAAAATGATTATCGCAGCCTTTAGGCACACTAAGTATTACTCTAGATTGAAGAATTCACATAAAAACAGTATTTTGGGCCCTAGTTGGTGTGGCTCAGTGGATTAAGTGCTGGCCTGTGAACCAAAAGGTTGTCAGTTTGATTCCCAGTCAGGGCACATGCTTGGGTTTTGGGCCAAGTCCCCACTTGGGGGCGTGTGAGAGGCAACCGGTCACGTATCTCTCACACATCAAGGTTTCTCTCCCTCTCTTTTGCCCTCTCTTCCCCCTCTCTAAAATAAATAAATAAAATCTTTAAAAAAGAAAACAAACCAGTCTTTTGGTCCTTCAAGTGTTTGTAGTAAATTACATTTAGTGGATGCTGCAAGAGCACCCTGCGAGTGCCAGCCTGGAGAAGCCCACGGCGGAGTTCACGGAGAGATGCTGGTCTTCACTACCTCACACCCGTGAGAGCCGAGGAAAGGGGTTCTCGTGGATTTAAGTGTTATGAGTGCTTCTGCTTCTTCTGAGTCACTGATGCTGCTAATCTTGGCCACAGCGAGGACTGCAGAACCGATCACCATGTCTCTCCCCACCTGTATCTACAAGGCTGAGAGCTATGCCCAGCTCCTAGCAAAGGATGCCTACTGAATCCTGTGTACAAACCAGAGTGCTGGCTTCACTTTATATTTTATACGTTCTAGTTTCAGCTTCCCCTTTAGCCAGTTTTTTCTAACCACTCTTTTTTCATTTGCTTTACTTTTTTACACCAAGCATCCTTATATAAGTCATCTGACATCTCTTCTGAAACAGGGTTGGGTATAAAAAGATAGAGCTCTTCATGTATGGTTGAAAGGAAAGTGATAAGACAATACATGTACTGATTCAGTAGGAACTAAGTTCCTATGTTCAGCCAAGTTCTATGCTAATGCTCTATGAAAAACAGGAATAAAAAATAAAATCCCTGACCTCAACTGCTTGAAATGGAGAGGGAGAAAGATGAATGAACAAGTAACTACAGTGCAGGCTAGTTGAGAGAAGCAGGGATGCATGGCCCTGGTGGTGGCCTGGCACCCATGAGCTAGCCCATCCCCGTGCAGGGCATCACCAGTGCATTGCACCTACCCCCATCTACACTCACTACAACCTCCTGAAACCCTCCACTAATGTGTCCTCCCTGTCTGCCACATCATCTCTTTGCCAGCATCCTCTCTTGCCAGCTAGCCCACAGGTTATGGAAGACCAGCCCTCAGGCATTGTTCCCAGGGCTGGGCAAAGGCCCTCAGATTCAAGCCAGACACGCCAACTGCTAGTGGATGACCAAAGGAAGCAGCTTAATGCTTCCAGAAAGCCTGAAGCCACTGAATGTCAACAACTGCACATGTTCCCCCCTGGGGAAATCCACTCTGGGAGAAAAATGTTGTAAGCTCGTATGTTATCTGCCATGGAAACATCCAATAGCAGGGGGAGTTTTAACAAATTAGGACACCACAATGTAACAGGAAATTCTGCACCAATTATGAACCAAAGAAACCAGGAAGATACTTAAGTGAAGAAAAATAACATTATACTTGCACTATAAATACAATTACATTAAGTCGGTTTGCATATGGAACTGTCTAAAAAATGCAAAACAAAACATCAGGGTGGTATGAGTCTGGTCACTCTAAACTTTTGTTTAAAAATAACATTCAGCCCTGGCTGGTGTGGCTCAGTGGATTGAGCACGAGCCTGTGAAGCAAAGGGTCGCCGGTTGGTTTCCCAGTCAGGGCACATGCCTGGGTTGCAGGCCAGGTCCCCAGTAGGGTCACATGAGAGGCAACCACACATTGATGTTTCTCTCCCACTCTTTCTCCTTCCCTTCCCCTCTCTCTAAAAATAAATTTAAAAATATTTTTAAAAAATAAATAAATAAAGTAAAAATAACATTCACTAGATTGGGTTTTTGTTTTTTTGATCTGAATATAAGTGTGTTCTTTGTAAAAGTCTGAAAGATTTATGACAAGAAAGAAGAAGAAAATAAACACACACGTAACCTTCTTTCCCAGATGTGGTAAGGACTCTAAAAACTTGGGTGGACGTCTCCTCCTAACCTTTCTCTTCTTTATTTGCACAGAGGTCCATTCAGAATTTCGGAGCCAGAGAAGTGTGGAAAGAGCTGGTATCTGACCCAGGACTTAAAGAGTGAGGATGGAAAGAATGCAGAGGGCGAGGGCAGCCCTCCCAGCCAAGATGACAGAGGCATGAGCATGCACGTGCAGTGTCTAAAAGAGCAGGGCAGTGGACAGGGCTGAAGGGGAGGTAAGTGGAGGGCCCAGCAGCAGCATCGAGGTCACCACTGAGCTCTGTGGACTGGCAGGCTTCACGCCAGGCCACTGAACTACCCATGTTCACAGTGGGGAAGCAACCCAAGATTCATGTGCCTGGCCCACAAGAAACAGTAGCAGAAGCAGGATTTGAACTCTGAGCCCACACCCTCTTAACCTATGGTGTCCTGGGTCAGATGCCAGCTCTTTCCACACTTCTCTGGCTCCGAAATTCTGAATGGAACTCTGTGCAAATAAAGAAGAGAAAGGTTAAGAGGAGACATCCACCCAAGTTTTTAGAGTCCTTACTTACCACATCTGGGAAGGAAGGTTACATGTGTGCTTATTTTCTTCTTCTTTTTTGTCATATTTCTTTCAGACTTTTACAAAGAACACACTTACATTCAGATCAAAAAAACGTCATGTTCACAATTCAGAACCCACGTTACAGGCGTCAGACAGGAACAGGGAGTGTTTACACGGTGGCTAATCTGAGCGGTACAGAGCCCCACATACCATTCATGTTCCAGGTAAAGGCATCCCTCAGCTTCTGCCCGTCAATCTCCATGTCCAGCCGAATGGGGACCAGCACCTCGGGCTGGGATGCATTCTCGTGGATCACTGCTGGGTCGTGGTCATCGAAGCTGGAAGTGAGTGGCAGCAAAGTCAGCAAAGGGTGCTACGGGTCCCCCCAGAGTCTCCCTCTCCGCACCACTGACCACTGCGAACCTGGCCAAGGGGGAAGCCCATTTCTTATGGGCACTTGTCAACTAAGGGCTGAGTCGGCAGAGACAAGGCAAGCAGGGGTCACCGGCCGCAGAAGCAGAGCTCCACACTTCATGGACACACGGGAAAGGGGGAAAAGATGCTGGGACAAGATCCAGACATACTCTGAAAGAGGGAGATTTAAGCTCCAAAGCAGGCGGGACTTTCACAGAACGCTGAGGGAAAGGAATTTCCAAAAGAGGAAATACTTGAGCAAAGGCCAAGGGACAGGGAGAAGCCAGGAGTTGCTGGGGCGGTGGCAGCCGCAACACTGGAGGCAGGGTACTGATTAGATGGGGGAGCAGCGTGAGAGACACTGGGAAGCTACAGGGTCAAGGTGCCAACAGTTCTCCACCTCAGGCTGTGGAACAGCCTCCACCCTGAGGGGACTCCAGGAGACTGAGCAAGGGTTTTACATGGTCATACCGGATTTTAGGAAGACGGCAGGGAAGAGATGTGGGGATGTTGGAGGGCAGGGGAAACCTAAGAGCACCTGCTCTCAGAGCTTGGGGCAAGGCTAACAACAAACAAGGAAAGCACACCACATGCATGCTGCACACAAATCCTCTGGGAAACACAGAGGGAAGGGGCAGGAGTGCACATTCTAAAGGTGGAAGGCAGCCCTGAGAAAATGACATTCAAACAGAGACGGGAAGGGAGGAAAGGAGGGAGGGGAGGAGGAGGGAGTGAGGGAGAGATGGAAGAGGAAAGAAAGGGGGTGAGCCATGCAGATACTGGCAAGGAATGAATGAGGCTGGGCTGCAGAGATGAATGTGGGGATGGTGTGGGGATGGGAGCTTGAAAAATAACCCCCAAGAGATAGCTATGTCCTAACCCTTGGAACCTTGACCGTTACCTTATCTAGACGAAGGAGGGGGTACTTTGCAGATGTAATTAAGTTAAGGATCTTAGAGGAGATTAATTATCCTAGCGGGCCCTAGATTACATCACAAGTATTGTTATAAGAGATAGACAGGAGTAGATTTCACACACGGAGGAGAAGGCCCATGTGACCATGGAAGCAGAGACTGGTGATGTAGCCACAAGCCAAGGAATGCCAGCAGCCAGCAGAAGCTGGAAGAGGCAGGAATAGATTCTCCCCCCAGAAGTGCAGCCCAGCCAACACCTTGATTTTGGCTCCATGGAACTCCCAGCCTCCAAAACTGTGAAAGAATAAATCCGTGTTGTATTAGGCTGCCCAGTTTGTTGCCATTTGTTCCAGTAGGAGAACTAATACAGCAGGAGTCACTTGGGTGGCATCTGAAACCATGAGAAAAATTCCAAGGACTGGGTCCCCAGAAATTCTAATCAAGATACTGGGGAAATGAGGAGACTAGCAAGACTAAAACAAAGAGAGCTGAGGGGCTGGAGCAAGCCAGAGACTGACATCCTGGAAGCTAAGGGAAAACGGTTTCATGGAGAAGGCAGTATGGCATTTTAGGGAACATATGGTAAAGTCAAGTGCTTTTGGTGGAAGGAGAAGACTAAACTGCATTCCAGCACTTAAAGCGGACTCAGCCAAGAGGGCCAGGTGTGCTCACCAGAGAGGGAAGGTTCTCTTCTTGTCCCGGCCCATGCGGTTCCTGTTGATGGTCGTGGAGCATGGTACAGCATCCAGATGGTGGGAGCTATTGGGCAGGGTGGGCACCCACTGATTGTTCCTCTTTGCTTTCTGTTCCCTGGAAAAACATGGGAAATCCCCCCCCTCAGTCTACAAGCCTGATACCACCCACCAGGTATCGAGTCAGGGTCAAACAGATAACCAGTGCACCCCCACTGAGCTCCAGGCCCCAGGGGGAACTTCTGTGTACCCCAGACTCTGTTGGTTTCTATTCCCTAGGTGCCCACCAGCACCTGCTTGGAAGTACCAAAACTAGGGTACGGGCACACAGGGGCCCCGACATGTCAGAGCAGCAGCCCGCCCAGTGCACAAGCCATAAATTAACATGCTATGTGCTGGCCATGGCTCCACAGAAGCACCGTCCCTTCTGTGGGGAAAGAAAACAAGGAAGGGGCTTCCCAAATGAGTGGAGCCTTGAACACAGAGTTCGGGTTCACTGGGGCAGGGGACAACTAGAGGGGAAAAGGCATTTCAGAAGCACAAGGAGTAGCAGGGATGAGGCAGTAGGCTGTAGACTCGGCAGGGGCTGGAAACCCGGGGCACAGAGAGGGTCTCCATTGCAGGG
This sequence comes from Carollia perspicillata, assembly GCA_004027735.1. Taxonomy (NCBI): domain Eukaryota; kingdom Metazoa; phylum Chordata; class Mammalia; order Chiroptera; family Phyllostomidae; genus Carollia; species Carollia perspicillata. Next base: position 28,693 of record PVKM010007828.1, on the reverse strand, counting down.
GCTGGCACGTCCCATGAGAAACTGACTGCACTCAGCAGATGGCTGGGCATCCCCAGGGCTTTGCAGTAGGAAGAGGCATGATCAGACTGTTATTTTAGACATGCCAGCCAGCCTGAGATGGTCTAGGCAATGCTGCTGGCCTCTGGACTTCTGACCGGTAGAGGTGAGAAGATGCAGTATTGGTGAGTACAGTCTAGAAAACAACACTCAAAGTAATTTAAGTAGCCCATGTCCCCTAAAAGGCTCACTCTTCTCTCCAAATTGCAGGTTGCTTTTACCACTAGGAATATACCAAAAGCTATTTTAAAATGAGGCTCCAGTGTCAGGTTTGCCAGATGAGTGCTTGGGTTCTCACTACGCCCTGAGTCCCTTTATTGTCCCTGGGGCAGCCTTCCTTCCCCAGTGAGCCTAAGAGCAGCGTGAGGGCAGTGGCTGTGTACAACTCACCTATATAAATACCTGCGCCAGTCCTCTTCAATAACTGTTTGCTACACCTCAGAGAATGTGACAACCGCTAGACTTCCTGCTGCTCAGCCAGTGCCATCTCAGGAGGGCCAGGAGACCCTGCTGGCAGCCCTTCCCCTTTTCCTGGGTGGTGGAGAGCAGAGGCAGTGGCCACAACCTGCCTGGGCCCAGACCCTTGAACTCTTTTCTCTTCTAAAGCTGGGGCCACTGCCACCTCGGGTGCTGAAGCCCAGGAGCATCCCCTGATCGAGCATGGGGTCAGAGAGGAATTCACGGCACCAAGTTTGGCCCGGACTCTGTCGAGTCTCCCATGCCCAGGTCTTGCTTAGATCTTATGAACTGCCTTCACCTTACAGCAGAGACCTGGGGGAACTGGAGACATGGAACTAATCTGGGCAGGGCTTAAGAGCTGGGGCAGCTGGACTGGGATCCCCACCACAGCCTGTCTGGGGCCACTGGCCACGGACTCACTGAGGAGCACCAAATTTTAAGCAGCACATTCCTGAACCCCGCCCAGATCCAGTGACTCCCGTCTGGGGAGGCCCTGGGAATATAGATTAACAACTTACCAACTTCCATGGCAAGGCCTGTGTGTGCCCCTGAGCCTAGACTTAGGGTCCTTGGGTCTAGCATACCACCTCCTTTCTGAGCCATCTGGAGCTTGCAATGGGGTTCCCCCCGCAAATCCTACCCTAAGTCAGCAGCAATCTCACTCATTTCTAGTCTGGGGTGCTCTACCGAGTTCCATCACACACCCAGCGAGCACGAACACACAGCCGTGCACCGAATCCGAGGATCTGCATCATGTGATTCAACCTTCTTCCACCACCAGGAGGTCTGCCTGAGATGGACCTGCTCGGTGAGGGGGCAGGGAGGTGCCAGTCCTCCCACGAGGCAGACTGGACAGTGAGAAGGCACTTCCCAAACATAAAGCCCGTCAAAATGCACAGCAGCTTCCCTGGAACCTTTACCTGCCCCATAGCCCCACAGTTCTGACCTCAAGGGTAACAAGATCCTACTCCCCCCTCAGCTGTTCCTCAAATGATACGATCATTAAGAAAGTGTTTATCACCCCATAAAAGTTCCCCAGCTGACGTGTGTAGACTTGAAAGTCCGCTCCATATGTACCTAATTTCCTTCCGCCACTTCCCTGGGTGAGTCTCCCCATCCTTCTGTTTTACCACATCCCCTGGGGACACAGAAATCTGTAGAGCACACATCTATAATGCTGGCCGGGCTGGATGCGCGCCCCCTTTTTTTCGGGGGTGAGGGGTGGGGGAAGGGAGATTATATAACCAATCCAATAGTAAAGTTGAGAGGATATCTGAGAAATGATTTTTTGGAACCACATCACTCTCAACAAGAACACTCCCGACCCGGCTTAGTGCCCCTGGGGTCTGGTGCATAGGGGTGCATGTTTTCCCGAACGAAAAGCCAAAGGCAGGTGTTCCGCACACCTTGTGCACGTGAACCGTGTTTTCAGTTGCTGCGGAGTCTACGCCATGACAGCATACAGGGTACCTCCTGGTCCATACTGGTGAGTGCACCTTCGCTCACCCAGCCTCTCGCTAAGGCTAGACACTCAAGTGGCTCCATATTTCCCACCACCATTCACAATGTGCCCAAGGGCATCTCTATATACATAACAGTTGGTGGTGGTGTTCTTTGGGACAAATTCCCAGGGGTGAAATTACTGGGCCAAAGAACAAAAAAAAGTTGGATGTCATAATGCTGTACCAAAAGACCATGCCCACCTACAAGCCACTGCAGCCTCTACTGGGCCCCTCTGACACGCATTCCCCAATTCTTTGTGTTGCTACTTTTTTTTTGCTTTGAATTTTTTTAAATTACACATGAGGACAAGCATCGTTTCCTGTGTTTATTATTTGTACTTCTGATGTGGCCCACCCTCTGCCTATTTATCTACTGGGGCATTGAAGTTTTCCTTATAAATCTGAATAGACTCTTTCTACAATAGAACAACTTCCCCACTACTTGCCTAATTGTTAAGGTAAACACTCCTTCAAAGGTTCTGAATGTATACATTCAAATCCATTGTTCGTTTCCTTTGTGACTTTATCTGGGCCACTAATTTTTCTGACAGCTAGTCCTACTTTCAAAGCATTTTCTTAATTACTCTCCAGAATCCACAACTTGGCTTAGGTTTCTTAGACATTCCAAAGATACAGAAGAAACTTAAAAATCCAGCTAGGATGATTTGTAAGCACCATGCATAAAAGTGCTGAAAGTTTTTCAGTTTGACTTAACCCCAACCAGTCCTGCAGTGTGAGAAAAATACGCGCAGGGTCCTAAGAGCACGCCTGGCCAGGGGTGTGTTACCTGAGGTAGGTGGGGGGCTCCGTGCTGATGGACACAGCCTTGTACTTCTCGTCATTGCCGTCCAGAATCTCTTCCACCTCTGAGGCTTTTAACAGAGTCACGCTGGTGGCCAGAGTTGTGTATCCGTGATCTGTAACCAGAGACGTGGATATGGTCACCCTGCCGGTGGGGCAGCGAGCAACAGTAGCCAGTAGATGCAGCGCATCCAAGTCCTCACATGCAGGAGGTGGGAAAAGCAGGTGTCTACCTTACTACTGCCGAATGCTGGCCTCTTCCAAAAGGGCAGTCTGGACTGAGCGCTTTATTTAGAAGTCCTACAGGGTAAAGACTCTCTGAGGATTTCCTTGGACTGATCTGTCCCAGGAGCACCGGCTCCAGGCACAGAGGAAGCGCACAGGGCAGCGGCAGCAGGGACAGCGCAGCACGGCCAACAGGGGCTCTCAGGAGAAGAAGGCTCCAGAGTAACACCACCAGTGGGAAGAGGTCTGACACCACTGCCATCCACAACACAAAGCGAAGCGGGGAGATGGAATGAAAGATGAAAAGCACTTTTCTTTTAAAACAAGAGCCCAGAGAGTTGGAAGGAGCTGCTTCACGTGGGGCACAAACTCCTGGCCCTGCGCCAGTCAACGCTGTCTGGGAGGCAGGAGTTTCTAGGCAGCTTGACCCACAGCTCTTCCAGGGAACCTCAGTCAAGAGCTGCTACCTGTCTGCAGGTCCAGCCTGGCTTCTCCTGGAGAAACAAACCAGGTACAGGGCAGGTGTCTCCAAAGCACAAGGTGGAAGAATCACCAAGACTTCCTTTGAGACTCACGGAGGGGAAAGCAAAGCTGGGAACTCACTGTGTTAGTGACTGATGCTCCACTGGGGGGAGGAGGGAGGACAAAAAGGAGACTTTTTAAAGTGAGTGAGTGAAAATGTTGCAGCAGCAGATAAAAAAGAAGCTCCGGCTCCTGCATTAAAAGAACTACTACTTTGTCCACAAGACCACAGCAGCACCTACAGACACAACCAAATAGAACAGGACAGACTGCAAAGTGCGTGCTCGCTCTCTCACTCGCGCTCAAGCTCTCCCTCTCTGTCTCACTTTACATGCATACAAACACACACACGCAGCTCTCTATAAGGCGCCAGTGCTGGGTGGGAAGCAGTTTAGCCATCTGCTAAACATGGTGCTGTGTCCGAACCTAAAAAGACCTTGAATCTTTCACAAGAGATCAGAAAGCATCCTTTCGCCCTGCACAGAGCTGCCACGGTGAAGCACACTAGCGTTACTACTGTCACTAGTGTCGGGTGGCTAGCCTAGCAAGCCCCAGGCACACCTCAGGCACAACAAGCAGGGACATGCACATGAGCTCTAGCACACTGGCGGCCAGGATGAAGTGCTACGAGATGGATATGCTCTGGGAAGCAAAGCGGTGAAAGCCCCAGAGGGGAGTGGGAGCCAGGGTCACCACCCGCCACTCGGGCTGCATATGGTGGGGCGCATATGAAGGGTGACTATGGCGATACGCCACGGCAGTGGCAGAGCATCACAGCATTCCTAAAACGTTTTGAGACCAACATGTCTTCACAGCACCCGCTACTGTCCCAGTCCCACCCGCCTCACACACCCTCTGGACCCATTAAAAATACCTGATGAGGCACCACCACTGGCTTCCTGGAACCACTTTCTTGCCTGAGCTGAGTGGTGCCCCGCCCCTAGGATGTTCCTGCCACACTAAGGTCAGGGCTGCAGTGAAGACACTCTGGAGTGAAAACGTTTTATCTTCATGACATAAGCGAGTGGTTTTGAAACAGGTTTACAAACCCTCGTGAAGACGCACCCTTAGTGTTAGGTTTTGTTTTTTTACCATGTGACGATGCAACTATTTTCTTCCTCTCTTCCACAGTGGCTAGTCGCCTCCAGAGTGAGGGGTATCTCTTGTACAGAGAACCTCGGAACATACGGAGGTAGTTTCCCACCTATGAGTAAAGCAAGAAGGCTCATTATGAGGGTCACGTCTCCAAGCAGAGGGGAGGATCCTGGCGCGGAGGCCCCACTGGATCAAGTGATGGACAAAACAGGCCCTGAGTTGGCCTTCAGGCACCAGGCAGCAATAAAAACACATTCTGCTGACATCAAGGGGTCAACAACAGTGCACATCTGGCCCACATCTGCCCCTCCAGGCAGGGACAGGAACGTCTACATTCTGACGACGGGACCGAAGCTTGTGAGGCAGGCCCCCAGAGCTCACTGAGAAGCCCCTGGAGCTCACGGAGAAGCTTGCAATGGTTTTGATTTTGGACTAAGGTTCTCTGGCACTTGCCAGAAATGTAAGGCCTCTTTGACTTTCTTTTATCTTAAGAATAAGACTTTGATATTTTTATGATGTAATAAACACCAAAAAGGTCTCTTAATTTTAGACAGATGCAGGATAATTTCCCCCATGACCCCTGTTGCTTTGTTTAGTAACAAAACGCAAACCAGGAATACCAAAGGAATTTTCCGAAGAGTTTAAAAAGCATTTATCGGCAATCACCAGATTGCTATATAAATCATTACTTCCCCAAACAACAGCTTCGGTTTGCTTGTACCAGATACTCACAGTAGAACTTCTTTAATGGAAAAAAAAAATCTAGTCCTAACGTTTTTACAAAGAAACCCCATTGTCCCACTGACTTTTCCAAAATGATCACTGCAATCACATGGCAGGAGACAGCCAGTGGACTGGGTGCCAGGTGCTGCCACCACCTGTGACGAGGAATCACGTTCCCTTTTTGGGTCTCCTTACATCTGTCGAATGCTCAGCAACTCTGTACCCCACAAAGGACAACTTCTATTATTTTCCCATTTACCTACCCAACATATTGCATTTATTAAACAAATGTGTTTCTCCATTTTTCATGAATCAAAGACTTCTATGATCAACAACCAGAGCTGATGAACAGTGTGAGAGAAGGTGATCACGGCACGTCACTTGTGCGCCACACAGTACACACAGACTCCTGTGCGTCATTTGCCTGGAGTGTCATTACCATCCCGGGGTGAGCATCGTTTCCGTTAGGTTTTTGAAAAGACATTGATGATAATGCCCTCCACTACCACCCTGCAGGTCCTGCAGAGACCCAGGACTCCTAGATCCTTCCGAAGTCCCTTTAGAACACAGAAGGAGACCGGGGTTTGCCCTTCTGGGCTTTTCCTGAACCAAACTTTGTCTGCTAGATCTGGTTTTCCAAATGTAAAGTGAAAATATGGACTTGGGGATTTCCTAGAGTCCTCTCAGGCCCATGACTGTGACTTGGTAAACAGAGCTGCCTGCAGATGGCAGAACAGTGACACACACTCACTGCAACTGCTGACGGCGTCCCAAGGATGTTCCATGGACCTGGCATGGCGACGCTGGGTGTGATGCTACGGCTGGCCCACTCTCTGAATATGGTGCTTGCTTCCCAAGGGAAAGGCGCCTTGGGGCCATCCACCCAATGCTGTCACAGGAGCTACAGGATATCAATAGACAGCATCCTGATCTTGAACCTCCCCAGACCTCCAAAGGTCTGATGATTGTAAGCTAGGCCCTGGAAAGGCAATTGCCTTTCCCTTCTCTCACCTGGGTCCCTACTGACTAGGTCTCAGGACAATGTTCTCAGTCAACGAGGTTGAAAGAGAAGACTGCAGTTAACTTTCTATAAACTAAAGTGTGTGATGGAGAAGATCTTAGAGGCCATCTAGTCTAAGCCTCTCATGACACACTTGAGAAAAGTGACAGAGGCAGAGCAGAGCTGGGACCAGGCCTCCTGACATTCTTCCCACCTGGCTGCAAGCTTCTTCTCAACTTGCTCCACCTAATAAATGAGAGCTTGGTTTTCAAAAGTACCAGCCACTCAGAGTCAAGGCCAAACTGATTTCTTTTCCTGCCCATTAGATCAGGTAAAGGTTTCTTTAAACAACCTGCCCATTAGCACATACTGAAACTCCTCAACTGCCTCTTGAATCACGTACTTAACTAGCTCCATTTCCTGAGTACAACTATCTTTGAAGAGCAGCATTTATGTGCTAATGTGAAAAATTTATTGCATCCTGCCTTGTTTTATAAAAATTGGTGGAAAATGGTTACACTAAAGTTCTGATGCTGACAACATTGGTGTTATAATGTCATACAAGCAGGAATCACAGGGTGTCCTAAAAGCCTCAATGTGACCATCACAAGGCTTCGTTTATATTCGACTGTAAAGAAAAACAACAAAAACTGTAAAAACAGGAATAAAATGCCTAGCGTCTGATACTGAAAACTGCTACAAGGAGAGGTGACAGCTTGGCCCTGTGTAACTAACTGCTTTTGCTCTCCAAGATTATTAGCACTTACCTCGTCACATGAGACTCTACTGCTTGGTATATGCACGTCTGAATTGCACAGCTATGACTTTAAAAAAAAAAAAGGAATGTACACTGTTTGGGGACTGCCTTTAGACGACAAAGCCCTAGTTCGAGGTAATCTGGAAAAACTTAATATACTTAGTACAATGTACCACTGAAGGACCAGTTGTGGGGTTTTCCTGAAGTCAGCAGTCCAGCTGATTCAACACAGAGCTGTCACGTCTAGTAAAAAGTAAAGATTTTTAGGATCTTTCCCGTGTCATAATTCAGTCAGTTCAAGATATCCCAAAGTGTCAACTGCTTCTGAATGGCTGATGGATCCCGCTGAGGGACTGGCGGCCTTACCCACCCAAAGGAAATAGGATGTCCTTCTCCACCCTAAAGCAAGCATCCTCCTCCCAACCTATTTCCTCCCTGGTAAACAAAGGTCAAAACACCTCCCCGCCCACCCCAAAGGCAACAACGGACGCGGTCAGGAGCCCTCACTAAGCCCCTCTTCACAGCTTGCCATTGCAGGATTCGATTTACCAATGGGGGAGGGGTGCATGTGAGATTTCCAACATCTCCGCCCCAGAGTCGCAGGGATAACCAAAACACCCAGTTTCTTTGCGTCTGCCTGGGGTTGCATCAACTCAGCACAAAACCACTGCCCCCACCCCCGGAGTCCCTAGCCTTGGCAGTAGGGTGCGTCCCCGATCACCTCGAAACGGGAAGGTAAACCCAGGATCTTAGAGGTACGAGAACCCCGGCCGGGGAGCCCCCGCCCTCGAGGCCCCGCCCCCGATACGCCCCCGCGCCCGCCGCGCGTGCTCGCGCGCCCGCTCGCCGCGATGAATGGAGATGCGCGTTCCCGGCGCGCAGACCCGCCCTGAGGCTCTGCGAGACCGTAGCCTGTAAGGGCGAGGACGCGCTGCGCGGTACCTCAGAGCCGATCATGTAAAACTCGCCGTCGTCCTCCAGCTGGAACTTGACGGGCTTCTGCCCGAAGGTCTTGCTCAGCGCCATCATCATCATTGCGGCGGTGGAGGCGAGCGGCAAAGGCCGGGATGCGAAAGACCAGGAAGGCTGAAGCGGGGTCGGGCAGCACGGAGTCGACGGGAGCCGAAGCTGGGAAGCGAAGGGCGGGCCAGGCCTGGCCGGGCGCTCGCGCCACCGCCGCGGGGCACCTCAGCTGCCGCCGCAGTCGACAACCAGGCCGCTCTCAGTACGCATGCGCGGGCGTTGACGCTGACGCGCGCGCTGCCGACGCCCAAACAAAAGATCGGAGCGCGCCCCCGCGGGTCTCTTAAAGGAACCTACGACCGTTTGTCTTACAATCTGCCTCCCAGATCAAGGTACAGAGGAAAGTTCTCGTAGGTGTAAATCGCAACTGTGGCCTTGACTCAGGCGGTGCCTTTCCCAGTCTCATAGCTGAGACTGGAACTCTGCCCAATGAAGGAGAAAGGAAGTGAGGCCTGAAGGCTGAGGGAGGCCAGAAGTGCCTGTGCCTCAATTTCCCCACCCGGAAAACAGTGTAGCTAAGCAGATAAGAAGGCTCCTAGGAATACATATCCCGGTTCCTGGCCCACAGCTGTTCCTGTGGCTGTGGGAATGGGCAGAATGACAACACTAAGTGGTGCTGGTGTGGGCAAAGGCTCCCGGACTTGGCAGGATTCCAAGGCCCAGGTGGTATTTGGTTTGGCTGGTGCATCAGATGAGTGTCGGAGGAGAGGGAACCTTCTCCATTCCTTTCTTAACTTGGTGCTTTGTGCCTAACGACAAACTGACCCCTTCAGTGAAACTAGACATCCCTGCCCCGCGCACTTACAGCTGGGTTTGGGGACTGACATGAATGAAAGCGTCAAAGCCTCCATGTATCCAGTTGAACAATGCAGTGTGTCAACAACAGCCCACTGCTGACAATTTCACATGGTTCAGTCTAACAAAAATTGCAACTATGATAGATGTTACTATGAAGGAGTTACATGTGGGGCTAGGTGGCCAGCAAGGAGGCACTGAAAAGTTAGGATTCCGCTGTGTCCTGACAATGGTGGATAGGCGCTGGGGTATGGTAAGATCAGACAAAATGACCACAACTTGGTGAAGGATGATCTGAAGGGCACTGGGGGAGCAGGAAACAAATTACGAAGCCACTACAGGTGTCCAGTGAGACAAGGCGGAGGAATGGGAGAAGCACCCTAGACACTGCACCTAGTCCTGTAGACCATAGACTTGAGGTGAGGGGGCTGCCACCCTGGCTCCCAGGACAGAACAGGTCCCAACCCAGGCCTACCACCTCCCTGTCCCACCTCTTTCCCCACCTTGGCCTCCCAATCAGAGAAACCCCAGTCAGGCGGGTAGAAAATGACCATAACCGTGTTTAATGACAGTCTTCAGTAAAAAAAAAAAAAAAAAGAAAAGCTTTGGAGGGTCTCAGTGCTAGGATGAGGGGGCTAGAGAGGATCCGGCTTATGACGGGATTGAGGTATGTTGGGGCCTCCAGGGCCCTGGGTCTTCAGCTGGAAGCACCCCCCTCCCCAGCTGACTCCGGACCTTCTGGCCTGGGTCTTAGGGAACAGATCTCCAGGATCACCAACTGGGAGGCAGCCAGTTCCAAGCATCTCCCCAGAACTGACTTCTCAGGAAAGGGCAGAAGGCCACGGGGCCCCAGGATCCATGTGTCAGCACCCTGCAGGAACCTCAGCAGGGACAGTGTGAGGGCTCTAGCTCCCCTTAACCTGCTGAGGTCCTTTCCTGAGGGACAGGCATAGAGAGCAAAGACAGCTAGGTTTGACTATTACCTGCACAGGTAGGGCAGAGCAGGCCCCAGACAACCCTCACACTTAATACCAAAGCCTCCCTGCCCAGTCTGAGACAGTTGCTGGCAGGTGACCACGACCTGCGTGGCCTTCCCTGCAATTGTCACGGTGGCAGGAACCCCCCGCTCCCAACTCCCCTGAGGAGACTAGGTTCTGTCCCATGCCTGCTGCCCACAGCCACAAAGATGGCCACAGGTCTCCAGGTGATGTTGGTGGCCTGACAGGGGTCAGGGGCCCTGAGGGCACCCAAGCCATGGCTAACGGAAAGTGTTGGCAGGTTCTGTACAGCCAAAGAAGTCGGGGCCCACAAGACGGGGAAAGCCCTCCAGGGCCTTCACCTTCACAGGGTCAAACTTCCAGTAGAGGCGGCCGCGCAGGAAATAGGCGTAACCTGAGGAGAGAGGAGAGTCAGGCCTGGGCAAGTGGGCACGTCTTCAGTCTCACACCTGCTGTCAGGCTGTGCCAGGGGAAAGGCCCGGGGGTGGGGGGTCCAGGTGGGTGGGCCCCTTCTGAGTTCCTTAAAACCTGCAGGCCCTCTAGAACCCCCTTTCTCTTGGGGGAGCCCTTTAGCCTGCTGAGAGCCTGGTCTGGGCCATCGCCCAGCCTGGCAGATGCTGAGTGCCTCAGAGGCCCAATTCCCACCTGTCAGGGAAGCAAGTCCCACTCCCCCCACTGGCCCTCCTTCCACATCACTCTACTCCTGCCCACCAGCCAGATACACCTGGGCATCTTGAGTCAAATGGGTGATACAGGCAACCTAGAGCCCCAGAGCCGAAGGCCACCATAGGACAGCTCTCCCAAAAGGTCCTGCTGTGTGTGGGAGAACACAGAAGCAAGGGGTGGGGGGGCATGAGAGAGAGCACAGGACTGTGAGTCCTGATCTAGTCCTTGGAGATTACAGGAGGCCAAGTGGTGCAATGGTTCGGAGCAGGGACTGCCTGGGCGGTGGTCCTAGCTGCCCACTGTCCACCTGGTGGCCTCAGTTAGGGAACTTAATCACCTGAACCTCTGTTTGCTCTTCTGGAAACTGGGTTCATAACAGGTACTACATCTGAGAATTGCACAAGACACTTAGGGAACTCAGGTGTCGGTCCTCGGTGTGTAGTGGTTATGAATACCCGCCGTGACTAAGGGACCAGGGAAGTCCTGGCGCCTCTCTGGCCCTGGGTCTAACCTGCAGCACGGGGGCGCAGCACTGCCCTGGTGTGGGACGGTGCTGGACAGAGCAACTGTGATGCAAAGCTGATCTTCAGCCACCGCACGGTGGGAGATGCAGCTGCTATACCACTTC
>PVKM010007828.1:0-17342 GCA_004027735.1 Carollia perspicillata | reverse complement strand
AGAAGTAGATCTTGTTCTTCTCAGGGCCCCAGACCAAGGCTGCGTGGACTGGGGACCCCAGCAGGCCCAGCTCGGAGAGGGGCGCAGGTCCTAGAACTGGCTTCTCACCATCGTAGACCCAGTACTGAGCCCCTGCAGAGAGGGGAGGCTACAATGGGGCTACGCAACCGCCACACTCAGCCATCGTGGACCTGCCCAGCTGCCACCACCACCACAGACTTTCCTAGCCTCAGTTTCACTGTCCTGCTTGGTATCCCCTGTCCGGGGGAAGTTGGAGCCAGCAGGAGTAAGCTGGGGTGGTGCAGGCTCTGAGACATACCATGTGGGAAAGGTTATTCTAAGCAGCAGACAGGCGCCTGGGCCCTGGCTCCTTCCCTTGGCATTTGGCTGCTCTTAACTGGCCCTTAACTTTGTCTCAGCAGGTCCTGGCTAGACCTTTGTTTATGAAGTCCCTGCTACCTGGAATGTTCTAGGCTCTGTTCTCTGCCAGTCGAAAGTTAATAGCACAGGCTCGAGGGTCACTAAACCTAGATCAAATCCCTACTCTGCCTTTTCCAAGCTGTGCCCTCATATGAGTCATTTTGCCCCCTCTGAGCTGGAGGCCAAGGTGGGGCCCATTGTATAGTGCCTTCATTCTATTCCCACCTGGAGAGCCTCCGCCTCCAGGGGTCTCCTGAGCTGTGCCCAGAGGAGTGAGTCTTGTTCTCTCCTGGCCCTGAGGATTCAGGGCACCCTCTACCTGCCCATCATATTTGTCTGTCTGTCCCTACCCTTGGCCATGACATTCTTAGCACCTGGAAATCTGAGCATGACCCCCAACTCCCACTCACCCTGGAAGAACCAGATGTGGCCCTGGGCATCCTCAAAGGCTGCGTCCACAGGGCTGGGCAGACCTTGCCAGTGGCGAGAGGCCTGAGCAGGGTAGCCAGGCTGCAGCTGGCCCCCACGAAGCCGCCACACGAAGCCCGCCTTGAAGAAGAAGAGCTCGCCACGGATGGTGGATACTGCATCAAAGGAGACCTTGCAAGCATCTGGTGTGGCTTCCGGCTGAGGTGGGGAGGAAGGGGGGCCGGAAAGAGCCCACATTGGAGCCAGAGAGGCCAGTGGGGTTGAGGAAGCTGGGGCAGGGCCGCCCCTCCTGTCTTCCCACCTTCCTGCGCCTCACCTCCAGTGGCGCGATCTCGTTGGTGTCCACCCTAGCCTGGGGCCTCTCGGCTGGGGGTCTGGAAGTGGGGGCTGGCCAGGGCCGTCCATACAGATGCTGGATGCCCCTGCGGTCATCTGGGCTGAGGCTCAGTGGGTAGCGGAAGGTGTAGAAAGGGGACATGAGGGCCTTAGCAGCCGTCGTGTGCTGTAACCCAAGCACATGTCCAAATTCATGGGCTGCCACCTGCAGGAGGTCTGTGCCTGGAAAAGGGAAATAGTCCAGCAATCCCCGAGCCTCCTGCAGCAAGATACCCGAGCTCCGGACCCCAGCTCAGGGACCTCGGTAAGTTCCCATTCTCTATGATCTTCAGTTGCCCCATCTGGAAAATAGGTCCCCAGCCCATACCCTGGTTGTCCCCAATAGTCCAGGTCTCATCATAGTCGAAGTGGACATCCCCTTCTCGGTGGGTCTTCGGGAAGAAGGCATGAGCCAGGATGCCCCCAGGTCCATCAAATGGCAGGTTGTCCCCATGCCAGTACCTGTGGGTGGGTGGGTGGGTGGGGGCAGGGTCAGCAGCTGCTGGCAGCTGGGGCTGTTCCCAGAGGGGTTCCAAGTCACCGGTTCACCTGGTGAAGTCGATCATGATGTCAGCATGGCCCTCGTGCACCTCAGTAAAGGTAAGCGGTGTCACATCACTCCACACCTGGAGGGCCTCTGCTACTGTCTGCCGCACCTGCTCGCGCACCAGCTGCCATGGGAACCGAAGGATCCTGGGGGGAGAAGCAGGGGCCTGGGCTTTACTCAGTGCAGGGGCAGCCCCTGATAGCTGTGGGGCCAGGAGTTACCCCTGGGTGCTCTGTGGGGGTGCATGCATACAAGGCACAGGCCAGACGAGCCTCGGGTGCGATGTGTTGATCCCTCCACCACGTGGGCACATTTTTGTGTGGGTATGTGTCACAGGTGCACTCAAGTATCTGCATCAGTAGCAAGAACACAGGACCAGAAGCCAAAGACCTACCTCACAGACCAGACCGTATTACTCACTACAGGGAGACCATGACCCTTTAACCTGCCCGTCAGTTCCCATCCCACCTGGGACATTTCTGGGGCCCCCTGCAGTCTCAGCTCCAATGCTATGTGACTCTACATTGCATGTGACCTGCTACATGATCTTCTTTCCAAGCCAAGTCCCCGCCTGCACGATGTGTGAGTTTCAGCTTTGCACCACGCTCAGGGACCGCTGGTCATGGATCATGGATCCGAACAATGTCAGGATCAATGCCTAGCTCCTCAAGGTCGTGGCTGCCTCATTCACCATGGAGTCCTAGGGCCTGGCCCTTAGTAGGTCCCCAGAGAGGCTGCCTGTGTGACAGAAAGCTGTGCCCCAACATGTCTATGGGGTAACCAGGTGTGGGCTGACAAAGGCACTGTCTCTCTGCCATGGGAGGGCAGGGCAGTGTCTGTGGATGCACACAAGTTGGGGTTCAGCAGTGTTGGCCCAGGGATGGCTCAGGGGTCAGTGGACACCAGGTCTGTTAACTACGGAGATCTCACCCTGCATGTGTTATGAGAAGCAGGTGTGAGGGTGGCTGGTGCACACATGGACAAACAGCTCTGGAGTCTGCTCGTGGCCGAGGGCCCTACCTGTAGGTGAGGTCAGTCTTCTCCCAGCGCCCACCCGACAGCACGAACCGCTTTTGTCGGTTGCGGGCACTCAGCCCATCAGGCGGGTCAGGCACCCCGCAGCGGGGAGGTCTGGGGTCCCCCGCAGGCCGAGGAGCCTCCTGTGCAGCAGGGGCAGGTGCCAGGCTGTGAGGAGGAGCTTCATGCCAGGGCTGTGGCCCCCTCCTCAGCAGGTGGCGGCGGTGGGTGACCTGGGCAGGAGAGACAATGGGGAGGCCTGGTCAGGCGGCTGGTCCTCAGGACCCACGGTTAGAGGTACGGGCTGTCAGCACACCCATGCTCAACCCCCGCCCACTGGGTTGCCAGGCAAGCTGAGGGCAAGAGGAGGCATGCGCACTGTCATGCTGCAGGCCCTTTGGCATGAGCTGACCAGTTTCCCGATGGCTTGCTCCAAGGCCTCCTACTGCCTGTCGCTGTCTCCTGGAAGGGCCCAGGGCTGCCTGTCACCTACTCTGGCCATTTGGGCTGGGGAGGTCTGAGTGGGGGCACAGAGACTGTACTCTCTGCACACAGCCAGGAGTGGACTCCACAGAGCTGCCAAGGAAAGGCCAGGCAGCGCCTCCTGCTTCCCCCACTGCCCCCCAACCCCCAGCAAATGCTTTCCACCTCCCCTTCTTCCCGAGTCCCCTCCCTCCCTCTTCCAGCTCCCAAGTCACACAAGCTACTTCTGCCCAGGACACCCACCTTGGACACGGAGGGACTGCAGTGCTGCCTCGATTTGCTTATCTGACAAATGGGGGTAATACCTCCCCATAGTGTTGACCTGAGGATGAGCCAAGGCAATGCATTTAAAGCACTTAGCCTGGGGCCAGGTACCCAGCAAGGGCACCTGATACTGAGGTCTGACTTCTGGGGGCAGTTTTGCTCACACCTCACCCCCAAAGGCTGGGCACACAGCAGAGCTAGATGTGGTCTGCCTGCCCCCCTCTGTGCCTGAGTGAATGTGTGTGTGTGTGCGCGCGCACATGTGTGTGTGAGGGAACAGACAGTTACCGGTGCCCAGCCCCACCCCCCTGCCCTGCAAGAGCCCCCAGATGATTCCGACCTAGAGCTCCCACCCTCCAAAAGTCCCAGGGTGGAGGTCACAATTCTAGTGCATGGAAAAAGCAGAAGCCCAAGAGGTTAGGAGACCCTGCAAAGTCATCCAGCAAGGGCATGGCAGGGCCAGCTGAAGACTCTGATGACCCAGGCCACGGCGAAGGCCCCACTTCGAACACCGTGCAAAGCCAGAAGAGAGGCATGGAGAGGCGCTGTTTGCTGGGATACTCAGCGTCTGCCTTCCCACAGCCATATTTGGGGTGAGAGCCAGGCCACCAAGGCCCCACCCTCAGCCTGGCCTCAGCCTCAGCCTCAGCCTCAGCCTCTGGCAGCTCTCCCAAGCCCTAGGTCTCTGGTCAGTGTCCCAGCTCCCGTCCCCCAGGCTCTGGATTATGGAGCCACTAAGAACTCAACCCCCAGAGCCACCCGGACTCGCCCCCCAAGAATACCTCACTATGAAGTGGTCTTCTGAATACCCGGAGATTCTGAACCCCAAGGGGCCTATGGAGCTACTTGGGGCGTGGGGCCCCGAATCAGTTTTTCCTCAGTTTGAGCTTCTTCTCAAATGGTTGGTTACCTGGCAGAGTCCGGCCTTGGTGGGTTGTGGGTTCCAGCCAATGCTGGGCTTACTGCTGTTATTAAGTACTTGTCATGGTTGCAGTCCACCCGTATCTAGGCCAGGACCCTGCCAACAGCTCCACGCACATGCTCTTAGCCCCTAATGGGACCTCTCACCACCTCCACCTGCATCATGCCCTTTCTCAGATGAGGAAACGGAGCCCAAAGAAGTTAGAACCATTTGCTCACGCAACAGCTGGCAGGTGGCAGGCCCTCTGTGCTCACAGCCCACCCTGCCTGCTACCTCTGCTCTGCTTTTTAGGCTGGAGTCACCCTTCTTCTGGAGGAGGGACCCAGGTTGCCTCACCTTGGTGAAGAAGAGAAGGAATAGGAAGTTATTAAGCACCTGCTACCTCCCAGGCACTTCGCAGATGGGCTCATTGAACCTCGCCTCCCCTCCCACAAGGTGGGGATGATGTATATGCCAGACCTCTCATCGAGGATATGGACCCCAGGTCTGTGTGACTAGACATGAGAGTCTGCCCCTTTGCCTCCCCACACTGCCCCTCCTGACTTCCAGGAGACAGTTTGCTTCCCCAAGCCTGGCAGGGGTACAAGGACCCTCCCTAGGAAAGGTGGGGCCATTTGGTCCCCTGGGAGACCCAAACAGCCCAGAGCACAGCTTGCCAGCTCTGTGTATGCCCATGGGTAGAAATCTCCCCTCTCCTCTGCCCCCAGCGAGGCCTGGAGCAGCCAGCCACCGACAGAGGGTGGCCAATGGGCACATACACCGTCCCTTCCTCTCCTGCCCCCACAAGGCACCCCCAGACCCTGGACCAGGGCTCTCTCAGCGCAGCAGAAAGAGCTACAGACCGAGGTTCAGAAGGCCCAGTTCTATGCCATGCACCCCTGGACAGAGGACCCTGGGCAAGCTACTGTTCTCTCTTAGCCTTGCTTTCCCCACCTATCAAATGGGGATAGTGCCATGGCAAAGGGCTAAATGCCCTCCTTCTGCGGTGCCTCCTGCAGCATCTGGCACAGAGCCTGTTCCCTGGCCCTGCTCCTTGCCCCTGTGAGCCTGCCCATCCCACACCTGGGAAACTAGAGCTCCCAACACCCACCAGGCACTCAGCTCCCCAAATGTCTCTAGACTTTAAATCGTAAACCAGGAGTTGCCGCCAGAAGGTGGCTTGCAAACCCAGAAAAGAAGAGCGACTTATGCAAGCTCTCCCGCAAGCAAAAGCCTCTTACTCCCTGTCTGTGTCACGTTTATTGGTCTTGGAGAGAAAGTGAGCAGAAGGCAATAGAATGGAGGTCTCCAGCCAGCGGGATCTTTTAGGGGAAGCTCATCATCTAATGGCTCTTGGCTCCTGTTTCCACATTACTGGGACGGGACACATGCTCCCTGCCCCACTGACCTTCCACACTTCATCTTTCTGAGCACTTCCTGGCCTGGGGCCAGACGGCCTAGCTGCAAGGCCTGGCACAGGCAGCTTGCTGGGTCCTAAAATGGGTGCACTGGTCCTCCCAAGGCGGCCGGAATTCAGTGAGGTGGGTGGTGGGCACAGACCACACCTGACCTCATCGACAGCCCTGGGGGTCAGGGGGCAGGCATTTCCCAGAGCCCACAAAGGTCAAGGACTTTACCCAGGGTCATACAGCAAGTGGGGTACAAGAGCTGGTCCTTGTCCCAGGGCTCATGCTTCCCCACGCACAGCTCTCTTTGAACCCCCTCAGCTCTTGGCCTATCTCCAAAACCCAAGCTGCTGAGAAGAGTTTCTTCTGCTGGTGCACTCCCTCCTCCTGGGCCACCGTCCCTCCCTTGGCCAGCCCTGTGTGGTAGCTGTCCACTTGCCCCATCCTCCACTGGCGGGCACCAAACCACAGCCTCAAACATCCTCGAGGAATTTCTCGGCTGACTCAATCACTCGGCTGAGCTAGAGGCTCAAGGTCAGCCTCTGGGACAACTTCCAAACAAGAAAATGGAGGCATCCCGTAGAGGGGAGATAAAGGAGGACCCCAGACTAGGGGACTGCTGGGTTAAGCTAGACTAGCTGTGCCCCTCTCTGGGTCTCAATTTGCTACTGGTCTAATAGAGATAATTAATCATGGCTATGCCTTCTGCTGTCAGCAAGGAGGTAACCCTGACAGCAGGGTACTTTATTAGGCTGTACAGAAGACAGGGGAGCATCATCACATCATTCTATTTAGCATTAAGCCCCTCTGAGGCTCAGAGAGACCAAGCAACCTGGCTAAGTCACACAGCCCATCAGCAGGCAAATCCATCTTCTCCTGACGTTGTGACCAAATCTTTCCCTTCCCTCCCCTCCCCAGTTGGTCCCAGGGGCTGCGGGGCTTTCAACAACCCTGAAAGCTGCTGAACTGGAATAGATAAATATTTACAGAGCTTCCCTGGCCCTGCCAACAGCAGCCTGCAGATAAACACATCAGAGGCGACCCCAAATGCTCTCTGCATATCTGCACAGTGTCAGGCAGCATCCCAACTCCGACCCGGCCCCACCTGACCCTGCACAAGTGGCAGCTACAGGTGACAGAATGCCTCCAGTGTGCCTGGCTGTACCTCTCCTCGAATTACCTCATTTAATTCTCAATGCCCAGCAGTGGGCACTGTTGTCTCCCACCCACTCCTGACAAGACTGAGGGGGTGAGGCTCTAAAAGCACAAGAAGGCTCTCCTAGGGCCACGTGATTCAGACCCAGTTGCTCCCATTCTGGAACCCGTGGGTTCAGCTGCTACCCAAGGTGATATCCGACTGCCCCAAAATCTAGGGGACCGGAGCGGGCTGGGGAAGAGGAAAGGCTTCCAGACTGAGGTGCCTCCCCCTTCCTATTTCTTCCTGCTCCCGTAGCCAGCAAGGGCAAGGCTGGCCAGGGCAGACCTGGGGTGGCGGGACAGAGGGGCCCAGCCTGGTCAGACCTCCCTCCTCACCACAACAGTCCCACACTCTTGCCTATCCCACCCTGCAGTAGTCCCGTCCCTTCCTCAGCTGTCCGATGCCTCGGCTGCCAGTAGGGGTGGGGTGGGCTCCCAGGGGCCCATAGGTCTGCAGTTGCCCAGCCTCTGACTCCAGGCCCTGCCTGGCCACCCCTGTGACTGGTCCCTCGAAACCCCAGCTCAAGGGGAGCATGCAGCTTTCTGGGCACACACAGGCTGCCATACACACCCCATGACCAGTCCTCTTCTCACTCCGCTGCTTTCCCACATGGACTCTGTTCTTCCCGTGGGTCACACCTTCTCCCTTCCCTTGCCCTCCCACCCCCTTGCTCTCTGAGGTTCCCAACTCTCCACCCTTGGCTCCCCTTCTGCTTACTTTCTCACAGTCTCTCTCTCTCTCTCTCTCTCTCACACACACACACACACACACACAAACACACACGCACGTGCACATACACTCGTGCTGTCCTGGCTCCAAGCCTCACAAATTTGCCACCTGCAAGTGCCTAGGTGGCGGCACCGCCTCCAGGCTCAGACACCATCTCCCCCTGAGCAGCTGCTGCCCTCCCCAGCTCTTCCCTACTCCTTCAGCCCACTGCACAGTTGGAGGTGTGATCACTAAGGCCACACACCTGGAGGCTGACACCAGCCTGAGACCAGCTCTGCTTTGTCCCTACAATAAGTAGAGGGCCCCATAGCCCTCTATTTACTGCAGGAATGCCTGTAACCATTCCCTCTGCTACCTTCCCCAGCACATTCTAGCATCTGTGGCTGGGGCACAGAGGAGCGGATCCCCACGCTGCGAGGGGGCGTGTGTCTTGCGCCCAGCTGCGTCTCACCAGACTGGGTGATCCCCATGCAGGCTTCACTTGCATACCTCTAGGGACGGGAAGCTCACTATCTATCACGCCCACAGGGATCCAGAAGGCGTTTTGGGTAACGAGCGGCACCACGCACCACGACACCCCAACTCTGGGTCCGGCTCCGCCTCTGGGCCCAGCCCGCGTGCCCAGCAACCCCTGGGAGAGGAGGGGCCGGCCAGCGACGGGCACCTACCGGAGGCCGCGGGGCCCGGGCCAGCAGCGGCGGCGGCAGGGACAGCAGCAGCAGCAGCAGCAACGGGTACAGGAGGGCGCGCAGAGCCGCGCCGCGGAGCCCAGTGGCCCCAGCCATCCGCCCCAGGGCTGCTGGGCCTGCTGGGCCGCGCCGGCACACCGCCCCTTATAGCCTCCGGCCCGCCCCCGACCCGCCCCAGCCCCGCCCCTCGCGCCTTTTGTTCTAAACTCTCCCCGACGCAACTGCGGCTGCCAGGATGGGGGAGGTGGACAGGGAGCCGCTGGCCGGTTAAGGGGCCTGGGTCCCTGAGACCCCGTCCTAACTAAGGGCGGGCTGAGGTCTGGGGCTGAGTGACCCTGGCCAGCTGGTACCGCTCCGAGCCTCAGTTTCCCAGATGTGCAGTGGGGAGTCAGAGAAATAGGGTTTCACTCCTCCTGGCCTTTACCCCCAACTTTGGAAGGGGCATCCCCAGCTGGTCACCCTGGCGGCCTGGCCTCTGACGTCCTGTGAGCCTATGACAGGTGGTTGTACCCATGAACAAATTTCCTTACTCCTCAGAACTCTGCTGATCCATCTCGAAGGCCGCACTGTATTCCCTGTGAGAAAAAGGGTATTAAAATGTGTCCCAGGGAAACTGAGCCAAAGGGAGGTGACTGGCCTCCCCCTCCTCCCACCCCAACTTGGAACAGAACTGTGACAATGTATGGATGGGGAAACCAAGGCACCAAGAGGGAGTGACCAGAACAGGCTTCTTCTCCATACCAGCAGGCAATGGAGTGTGACGAGCTGGAGGGCGGGTGCTGTCAGAGGATACTGGGGCTCTAGGGGCCCAGGCTATCCCTTCATCAGGGACTGACAGGCTCCTCAAGCTTCCTGAGACCTAAAGGAGGTGGTTTCCGCATGCTAGGAGGGGTCCTCCAGTCTCACACTCCCTGTGAAGACCGGGTGCCTGATCATCTCCCCGGGGAATCTGCTCCATCATGGCAACACTGACGAGCCAAAACGCAGACACTGGCTCTTGTTCTGGTGGGCAGGGTCCTAGTTACTAGGTGAGGCTGTGGACACCTAACCTAGGCCTGGGCTGGGGGGAGAGAAAGGACAGTCTGCTGAGTCAACCCTCCCTCTCGGCCCCAGCTCAGGGAGCCTCCGCAGCTTCTCCGGGAAGGCTCTACAGAGACACCTAGAGGGCGAGGAGATGGCCGACAGCGAGATTTTTCCTACCTAAATCTGTTAGCAATTTTTTCTTTAAAGTGACTCACTTTTAAAAGTTGAAATGCTTACTTCAGCCTCATTCTTAGCAATATTGGTCAAGAAATCATGGACTTGATGAGCTAATTATACATTTTTCTGATATACAGGAAAATATATAATGATTTCGATAAGAATGTTTATTAAGTGGTCTTGAGTGCCTGCCTCCAGGGCTGTATGGCCAAACTATGGAGAACCTGCAGTTCACCAATCATGGGAGCTGAAGTAACAGCCACCGGCAGTGCAGACCCAGGGTGGCAGACCACGATTACACACTAACCAAGCACTCAGCAAGGTCGGCTGGTCACTGAGGGCTTCCTGTAGGAGGAGGACCCTGAAGAGCCTAGAAGGATAGGCCAACCTGACAAATGAGAACAGGTGGACAGGGACTATAAAGGAATAGAGGTTAGACCAAGCTTGGCATGTCTGTGAGGAGAAAAGTCCCCACTCTTGACATGCGTACCTCACCTTGAAGTGTGTGGTAATCCCCACCTGAGAGAGGAGAAAACTGAGGCCCAGGCCCCCAGGCAGGGGTCAAGGGAGGACCCTCCTTCACAGGCAGGGTGAAAGGTAATAACACAGTAGTGCACATGTGGCCTGGAAATGCTTTGCACACATATAACTGAGGACACATCACTCGCCCCATGCCTTTGCTATGGGTGATTTCATCTTCTCCGCGATTCTTGTGCTATCAGGCTTCAGTTTCCCCTCCCATGACACAGGGGAGAGTGATAGGAGTGTGAAGTAAAGTCAGCTCCCCATCCGAGTAATAATATGACCACTTCGAAGTCACTCAGAAAAGACCATAAAACCTGGAGCTCCTGAAGCGCTGGAAAGCATCCTAAATCTGCACCTCCACCCTCCCCTCGGCCTGGAACCAAGGTGGTAAAGTGGAGAAGTTACGGGATTCAAGTACAAGCGTCTCTGGGCACTTGGATCACAGACTTCAGGATGGGCACGCTGCTTGAACGTCGTGTAAACTCTGTCAGTGTATGGCGCTGGATTCGCGGGGCAGAGGCGTTAGGCTGGGCGGAGGGCCAAGAGGGGGAGCCTCATCGCACCGGGGTGCTGCCCAAGGCTGCGGGTGCTTGCAGTGCATTTTTCCAGAAAGGAGTCGAAGAGGGGTTCCGGACGCCCCCTGGTGGGGATTCTGGAGACCGGTACCGCCAGGCCTTCCCTGGAGCACCTCATCCTGGCTCTAGTTCCCGCTCTCGGTCCCGCAGTCCCCACCCCGCGATACTGACACCACGCAGTAGTCCGCAAACACTGTCTCACAGGAAGGGAAGGAACACAGCCCGGCCTGGCGCCTCGTGCCCCCTCCCAGGCGGGCATCGACCGGTTGCCTCCAGGTCTCCTCTGCCCTGGAGCACAGGACAAAACTCTCCGAACTCCGCGGAGGTCTTTGAAGGCACGCGCCGGTAGCCCTGGTGTAAACTCTCCGCGCTCCGCGACATCGGATCATATCCCCAGGGCCCACACAACTCGGGCCGAGCGCAGGAAGGGCGCAGAGTCACATTTCCAGCTGAAAAGGTCGCCGAGACAAGAGGATGCTGGAAGAGTAAGTCTGGAGGACCAGCGGGAGTGAAGTGCTGCAGCAGAGCCCAACCTCCCCTGGGGGCGTGTCCCCGAGGCTCCGCCCCTTGCGCCGGCATGTGACAAGGTGTGCTGCCGCTATCCCGGAGACACAATCTCTGCCACCGTTTCGGTCTCTGACTCAGCTCAGCCGCGCCTCACCGCCGCAATCATGCCCCGGGGGAGCCGCAGTGTGTCCGCCCGGCCAGCCAGGTGTGAGCGGGACAGGGGACCCATGGGGAGAGGGCTTGGGATGCGCGAGTACTCCCCCAAGGACGTAATACCATGACCTTGGCGACTACCGCGCCATCTTAGCGGGGGATGTGGGGGAGGGTATGGAAATATCACAACCACGTGTCTGAGACTGTGGTCGCCCACACTATAGGAGGAGGGAAGGGGGCATTTCCAAGGGCTGCCAGCCCCTCATGGGCTGGGGTCCGGCCAGGATTAACCCTGCGACTTCCTACCCCGCAGCCGCACTGCCGCACCTTCTGCCCACCCTCCTGCTCACCCCCCGCCCTCCGCTGCCGCGCCGGCCCCCGCCCCGTCGGGGCAGCCCGGCTTGATGGCGCAGATGGCGTCCACGGCCGCTGGGGTAGCCGTGGGCTCCGCGGTGGGACACGTCGTGGGCAGCGCCCTAACCGGAGCCTTCAGCGGGGGGAGCTCAGAGCCCGCCCAACCTGCCGCTCAGCAGGTGAGCAACGGGGCTCCAGGGAAACTGAGGCCCACTTCTCGGAAGGCTGTGGAGCAGGGAGTACAGCCGGAATGCCCATCGAGTTGTGTCCGGGCATTTCCCGAGGTGCCTCGGGCCTAGGCCCATGCCCAGCCAGGCAAGGTCCTATTTCTCCCTGGGCTGTTGCCCTTCTGTCACTCACAGGCAGGCTCTCCCAGGCCCTCTCCTGAAGCCAAGGTCCCTAGACTCTCAGGGACAGATGCCAACCAGCCCTTTAGAGATGGGGCAGCCCAGGCCCTTAGGGCTCAGAGATTGGCCTGAGGTCACTAACCCTAGTAGAGGGGAGGGGTGTTGAAGCTCCTGAGTCTCCCCCTCCCTACTCCCACGTCATGCACTGTAGTCCCTGGGCTCAAGGGCAAAGGGTAGCTGGTGACAGGCCTCTCCTCCACTGGGCGCCCTACCAGTCCTGAGCCAAAGCAGACTTAGTGCAGGGTCAGGGGTCATGAGGATCAGTGTGGCTGAGCCAGGAAGTTGCTAGAACTTGTGGGGGTGGGGCTCAGATTCCACCAGTACTAGTAGAGCACTCACTGGGCTTTTCTAGATTCTTCTCCCACCTGCCCAACATGCCTGTTAGGAGGCAGCAGGAAGATGCTCTCTGTCGTCTGCTGGGTGGCATTAAGAGGGCTGTGGGCTCACCCTGTTTAACAGATGGAGCTGAGTCTGCTGGTCCTGGGTCACGCAGCCTGGGTTGGGGTCATGGGGAGGGGTAGGTGGCTCCCCTAGCTTGAGTTGACTTTGCTGCTTCCTGTGCCACCCTAGGCCCCGGCTCGCGCTGCCCCCCAGCCTCTGCAACTGGGGCCCTGCGCCTACGAGATCAAGCAGTTCCTGGATTGCTCCACCACTCAGAGTGACCTGACCCTGTGCGAGGGCTTCAGCGAGGCCCTGAAGCAATGCAAATACAACCACGGTGAGCATGTCGCCCCCCCTACCCAGCAGGGGCTGGGAGGGGCAGCCCCTCTCTGTACCTGTGGGCTGACCACCAGCCTGTGCCACCCCTTCCTTCACAGGTCTGAGCTCCCTGCCCTGAAGAGACTGGGCCACACTGGAGCAGACTGGAGCAGATTCAGTAGCCAGCTCTGCACTCACCTCTGCCCCTTCACCGACAGCCAGACTACAAGGCCAGAATGTACCCATGAAGCTGGGATTGGGAGTAAAGAGAGGGTTACTCACCACGCAGGTGACCTGAGACATAAATGTGCAATTAAAAGAGTTTATTTTAGACCAGAGCCTGCTGTGTGCCCTCTCACTGGCCTGTCTGCCGGGAGCATCGTGGTTGAAGAGGTGGTAGCGCTGATTCACCTCCTGGGTGGGAGGGAGGAGCCCTGTTGTAATCCCACAGCCTTGGGCAGTCAGGCGGGTGGTGAGGCATTAGCAGGTGGCTTCAAGGGCATCTGACTTTGGGAGCTAGAATCCTAGTTGTCTCTCCTTTCAGGGATGCATGCCTCCTCCACCTTTCTTGTCTCTGCCTCTCGATCCCCTTCTCTGCAGCCACATCTTAGGGGCCCCTGGCGGCCTCACATCCTGTGTGTGACTTTGCCCTTCTTACTGATACAGCTCAATAATTCAAGATTCCACAAGAGGAATGCTGCTTGGCCGCTATCTGCGTGGGTCTGATCACACAAGGCAGAGGTCATGGCCAACCTCCTTGGATCTGAGTCCAGCTTGGCCACTAGACTGGTGTGCCCAGTCACGGGGCCCCCACCATCACGTGTGCTGTGGCCTTCATGGAATTGATTTAGCAGCTCTACATCGAGCACCTGCTGGATGCCGGGCCCTGTGCCACATCTCCTGGGCATTGAGGATGTTCTCGCCCTGGGGCACTTGTACTCCAGCGGCGTGCTGGGTGCCTGTCTGTGGGGACAGTATGTTCCATCTTTCATGTGTATGTGCATGTGTTGTGGGGGCCTCCTACCTCTCTCAGTACACAGCTGTCTGTCTCCTGGGAAAGGATACCATTTCTGGGTGTGAATGTCCCCCCAGGTACCCATGTCTCCTCCTTACCTGGCTCCTGGCCTCAGCTAGCGGGTCCTAGACAGCAGGGAGCCCAGCCTTTGGGGCCTTGAAGGAGAGCCTTGCTCCTGGTGGCCACGCCGAGTGCCAGTACGTCTCCTCCGTCTGTTGCCCGTTGGGGGTAGGCCTGACAGCCAGCATAGCTCCTCTGGAAGGCCCAGGAAGCCCTGCCTGTCAGGGCTGGGGAGAAGATGCTTCCTCCCCACCCCAGGGCTCTACCGTGATACTCACCTGCTAACTCCGGACACCAATCTTCCAGGTTTTCCAGTAGGGACTCATAGCGAGTGGGGGCCCCA
Organism: Carollia perspicillata; assembly: GCA_004027735.1. Taxonomy (NCBI): domain Eukaryota; kingdom Metazoa; phylum Chordata; class Mammalia; order Chiroptera; family Phyllostomidae; genus Carollia; species Carollia perspicillata. The sequence goes on along the minus strand of PVKM010007828.1, from coordinate 3,046 downwards.
CCCTCCCCATCTGTGGAGGTAAAAACAAAGGCTCCTGACTGGCCCCTGCTTCTCACTGTAGACCTGTTTTCTGGCTCAGGCTGGGGTCAGGACTGGGCATTAGGTACAAGGGTCAGGGCTAGGTTCTGGCCAAAGTGGCGGCCAACAAGTCTTGGGCCCCACTTACCAATGATCTGCACGAGGACATAGGTCCCACGCTCCTGCAGCAGGGCGCTGCCTGTGGAGGGGGCCTGGGAAGCCCCCTCCTCCAAGTCTTTGCTCAGGATCACCAGGTGCCCATCCTCACCCAGCAGGGCGACGGTTGCTGGGAGGGCAGGGAGGCAGGCAGCACAGGGCTGGTACCCATGCCTACAGCCGGCCCCCGCCCCATCACCCTTCCTTGCCCCTCACCATCTGGAAGCACCCGCCCCCTCTGCCTTAGGTGGACGGCGAGAGTCTCCAGGCTGCACCAGGAGTTCACCAGCTCCCAGCAGCCAGCTGTGGGAGAGGAGCAGAGGTGAGCGAATGAGCCTCTCTGTTTCCCCCCAGTCTGGACCACATGCCTCTCCCATTTCTCTCTCCCTTTTTTTTTTTTAACTTAAGTGATTTGTTTTCTTGAGGTACAATTTACATAACATAAAATCCACTATTTTAACCAAAGTGTACAATTCAGTGGCATTCGGTATGTTCACGGAGTTGCACAACCATCACCTCTATTTCTAAAATATTTTTGTCACTGCCAAGAGTAAACAATGTCCCCACTAAACAGTTAATTTTTTTTTCTTTTTTCCAATTACAATTTACATTCAATATTATTTTGTGTTAGTTTTGGGTGTACAGCACAGTGGTTCTCCCATCTCTGAACCAGAGCAGGGAGTAGGGCTGTGGGACCTACTGTACCCCGCCATTGCCCATCATCTCCCCAGATGTTAGTCATGGGTGCACAACTCATGCCTCCCACATTGGACAGCCTCCTGCCCACAATGGACCCCCTCCCACTGGAGGCCTCGGAATTGCAACTGGCTGGAGTTCAGGTGTCTGAGGCACCCTGGACTTTGAGGATCTGTGACTGAATCAGTAGCCAAGAGATCACGCAGTTTAAAAACCCTCTGTGGGAGCAGCATGGCAGATGCTCTAGGAAAAGGGCCCTTGTGAGTTTCCTGGTACCCAGCCAGGCTCTTCCCTTCCAGGAATTCACTCCAGGCACTAGTTCTGCCTTCCCCAAAACCCCCATCCCCTTCCCTGCACTGCCTCCACCCTCTCCCCAGGGCAGAGGGAAGCAAGCTGAGTGTACCATCCCAGACCTATCTGCTGGGACAGGGGACCTTACTTACCTCCAAACATCACCGTGATAAACATGGCTGCAGTGGAGAGAAAGCAGATGTGGGGGCTTTGGTACCCCAATGTCTGACTAAGGAAGGAACTGGGGCTGAGATCTACTCAGGGTTTGGGCCCTGCGGGGAGTTATATGTGTGTGGGGGTAGATCAGTGGGTGACCGGTTGGTGGTGGGTGGATGGGCCTGGGCTGAAGTCCCTACTTGGCCTCTTCTTCCTCCTGCTGGCTGGGTCAGAGTAGCAGGAGGAGACAGGCCCTCCCAGCTTCCGAGCTGGTCTCCATGGTAGTGGGAGCTGCCAAGACATCCAGGCAGGAAATGCCTTCCCCTCAGTATCCTGGTAACCAGATCTGAGGCAAGGCTATAGTGGGGCCTGCAGCCTCGGTTTCCAGGGACATCCAGAGACCACATTCTCCCACCATTAGAGACTGAGCTCCCTGACGAAAGTGGGGGAGGTTTCTGGGGGCAGTAGCTCACCCCTGTGGGCTGGTAGCTGGCCAGAGCCCTGGCCAACGTGGGGTCCTCACCAACCTTGCAGGCTCCCCACCAAATCAAGGCCCGTTCTCTGCCCCATGGTCCTGTTCTTTCCATTTCTCTGCCTTCCTCCTCGTTCCCAGCCTCCCCTGTCTTCTGTTCTTGTTTTTTTTTTTTTTTTTTTTTTAAGTTAAGCTTGAGGTAAAATTTATATAGAGTAAAATTTACCCTGTTTAGTATTTTGAGTTTTGATCTCATGTAACTACCACCACAGTTGGGATACAGAACATTTCCATCACTTCCCAAAATTTCTCCATGCCGCTTTGTAGTCGACTCCAGCCCCTGGCAAGCAGTGCCTTTTCCAGAATGTCCTATAAAGGGACTCATACAGTATGGGACCTTTTGAGTCTTGTCTCTTTCACACAGCATAATGCATTTGAGATTCACTCAGGTCGTCCTGTGTATCAGTGGTTTGTTCCCATACATATACACAGTTATATATGTAGTTACATATACAGCCACACACACACATACCACGGTTTGTTGATCCACTCACCTGCTGTTTTGGGTTGTTTTCAGTTTTTGGCAATTATGATAAAGCCAGTGTAGACATTCGCCTACAGGTTTTCGTGTGACTCGGTGTTTTAATTTCTCTGGGATAAATACCACGGGAGGAATTCCTGGGTCATACGATGAGACTATGTCTGACTGCGCAGGAAACTGCCAGTGTTTTCCACCATGGCCGCACCGTTTTTCCTTGTCCCTCTTTCGTCTGGTTGTGGCTAGACCTCCCAGAGGCACGGCCATCCTCTCACCACTTCTCTCGCTCTCTTCCCCCTGTCTCGCCTTCTTTCCCTGTCTCACATTTGTCTGTCTGTCCTGCCCTCCTCTCCTCCCTCCCCTCCTCTCTGCCTCTCCCTTGTTCTTTCTTTCTCTGTGTTCTCACGTTGTTTCTGTGCCTCTCCATCTGTGACCCACATTCCCCTGACTTCTCTCTCTCCCTCTTCCTCTCACTTTATCATCCTGCCTCTTTCCTCCTCCTTTATCACCTCTTCTCTCCAGTTCTGTCTCCTGCCCACTCCCCACCAGCCCCACCAGCCAGGGTACCCAGCCTTTGCCAGCTCCCTTTTCCCCAAGTGCTCAGAATCAGTGCTGTGGGAACAGGCAGCATTTCCCAAACTTATTTAAACACAGGGCACTTTGTGCCGGGGACACCACTGTATCTGGGGCCCTGAGTCCTGCAGAACCACAGCTCGGGG
>PVKM010007827.1:0-40479 GCA_004027735.1 Carollia perspicillata | reverse complement strand
TCACTGAGCAACTCTCAACTCTCCCCAACCTGCATCCACAGACTCTGTGTGTTTGCCACTTAGTCCTTATTCCCCCTCTGTAACTTCAAGCAACCAGACCTCTCCCAGTGCTGCTTTAATCTTGTTTGGCAAGGGAGGCAGCAGTTGACCCTCCCTGAGGACCTTTGTGGCAGACCCTGTATGCACCAGGCCTGGGGCCATAGCTGCCCTGGACCTCTAGCTGGTCCCTGGGACCTTACTGTCCTGAGGTGATACAGGGCGCAGCCAAGAGAAGGGCCCCAAAAAAGGATTTGGAATGAGGTCCAGAACTCAAGGTATCTAGGAAATATTGGAGAGACATATAAGATGTCCTCACCCCTTCCCCACAGGTGTGAGTTGGGGGAAGGGACACCTGGAGCAGGAACATGCAGGGCTGTTTTGTATAGCCACAGCCTAGCAGCTAATCCATGGCATGGTCATTTACTATATCTATAGCCTTTGGTGGGTCGCTTAGATGTGTTAAATAGCTGTGGCCATGCTTGGAGCCAGGGGATGGAAATCACTCCCCAACAAGATGTAACTGGGGGGCAGGTCTCCTGAGTTACAGCACCTACGTGGGAACTTGGAGAAGATTGGCTCCAAGACATGGGGCCATACCTGTGCAGACTCACAATGGCAGTCCAGTAGGGGGTCCTTTTGGTATTAGTATACCGTTTTTGGCCCCCTGTGTTCTGTAACAGAAGCACTCTCCTTATTGTCTGGTTTTTCAGTGTCTGTTACAATTTTTGGTCCCTTATTTTCATATATGCTGGGGTACTGTTGGCTGTTTGCTCTGTTCCTCTGTAGATTGGCTAGGTTTTTCTCCTGTGTGTAGGGGGAAGTGAAATCTGTTCCCTCCTACCTAGTTGCCATCTTCTTCCCCCCAAACCTGTCTTCCTTACCTATAATTTAAATTTATTAATATAAAAAGTCTTCTGTGTAACAAATGTGGGTACCATGGATGACCACTTCCTAAGAGAAACTTATTTAATATTGCAATAAAGAGTGTAGTTCTAGTAGTGACAAGATATCTACCAGAAAGAACATTACATTAAATTAATTTGTTTTAATGTCCTATGTTGTTAAATAATAAAGCAACCAGCATATTATGATTATTTATTAGTTTGAGATCAAAGTTTTTTTTTTCTTTTTCCTTTTTTTGGAAATTGTTGTTCAAGTATAGTCTTTATTTTCCCCCCACCACGCACCTCTGCCCCACCTGTTTTTCTAATAATATAGTAGTTTATCATGGCTAGAAATAATAGTTCCATTAGGGAAAACTCATATGTTCTCCTGTTATATATAACAAAATGTCGTGTTTTGGTTTCTTTAAATGATTTGGTAGTTTCTTTTTATTTGATTTTTAGAAACAGGGAGGAAGGGAGGGAGGGAAAGTGGAAGGGTGGGAGGGGCGAGAGAGAGAGAGAGAGAGAGATTGAGAGACATCAATTTGGTTGATTCTTGTATGTGTCCTGACCAGGGATTGACCCCGCAACCTTCGTGTATCAGGATGATGCTTCAACCAACAGAGTCATCCAGCCAGGACCAACATATAGTTCTTTGTTTGTTTGTTTATTTATTTATTTATTTATTTATTTTTAGAGAGAGGGGAAGGGAGGGAGAAAGAGAGGGAGAGAAACATCAATGTGTGGTTGCCTCTCACATGGCCCCCACTGGGGACCTGGCCTGCAACTCAGTCATATGCCCTGACTGGGAATCAAACCGGTGACCCTTTGGTTTGCAGCCTGCTCTCAGTCCACTGAGCTATACCAGCCAGGGCAGTTTTTTGTTTTTCTTTAATCAAAAATTTAATTTACTTTCTGACTATGCATCAACCTTAGTAATTAATGCCAGTTTGTGAATCAAGGTGTAGTTCCTGCTTTTAAGCAGCTTACAGTTTTAAATACTGGTCAGATTTAAAACTATTTTTTCTCTTGATCAGCACAGATAATAAACATTTTAATTTATTGCATTTTATTTTCAAATATTTAAAAAATTTTTTCAACTACAGTTGACATACAATATTATATTAGTTTCAGATATACAGCCCAGTGATTAGATATTTATATTAGTTATGAAGTGATCACCCCAGTAAATCTAAAACACATTTGGCACCATACATAGTGTTTATAATATTATTGACTACATTCCCTGTGCTGTACTTCACATCCTCATGACTATTGAGTAACTACCAATGTGTGCTTCTTAATCCCTTCTCCTTTTTCACCCAGCCCCTCAAACCCCTTCCTTTTGGCAACAGTCAAAAGGTTCTCTGTATCTATGAGTCTCTTTGTTTGTTTATTTATTTTGTTCTTTATATTCCATATATAAGCGAAATCATATCATGTTTGTCTTTCTCTGTCTGACTTATTTCATTCAGCACAATACCATCTAGGTCCATCTATGTTTTCATAGATGTCAAGATTTCATTCTTTTGTATGGCCAAGTAACATTCCATTGTGTATATGTACCACTTATTTTTATTCATTTGTCCATTGATGGGACTTAGGTTGTTTCAACATCTTGGATATTATAAACAATGCTTCAGTGAACATATAGATGCATATATCTTTCCAAATTAGTGTTTTGGGTATCTTCAGATAAATACTAAGAAGTGGAATTGCTGGGTCCTTCTTTATATCTTGTTATAGTCTTTGTTTTAAAGTCTATTTGTCTGGCATAAGTGTTGCTATCTCAACATTTTTATTGTCGTTGTTCTCATTTTTTTGAAATATTTTTTCAACTGTTTACTTTGAGTCTGCATCTCTCAATGTGCACTGAGTCGCTTGTGGATAGCCTCTGTCTTCTTATCCATTCAACCATCCTGCATCTTTTAATTGGAGCATTCAATCCATTATCTTTTAAAATAATTGTTGATAGATAAGTATTTAATGTCATTTTATTTTTCATATATTTTTTCTTAAATAAGATCCTTTAACATTTCTTATAATACTGATTTGGTGGTGATGAACTCCTATAGCTTTTTCTTGCCTGTGAAGCTCTTTATTTTTCCTTTTGTCCAAATGATAGCTTTTCTGGTATAATAATCTTAGTTACAGGTCCTTGCTTCTCATCACTTTGAATATTTCTTGCCAATCCCCTCTGGCCTGCAACGTTTCTACTGAGAAATCATATAACAGTCTATGGGAACTCCCTTTTAACTAGGGAGTTCCTAATTGTAGGTAACTAACTACATTTCTCTTGATGCTTTTAAGATTCTCTTTGTCTTTAACCATTGGCATTTTAATTATGATGTGTTTTGGTGTGAGCCTCTTTGGGTTCATCTTGTTTGGGACTCTGCACTTCGTGGATTCATATGTCTATTTCCTTGGCCAAGTTAAGAAAGTTTTTCCGGTGCCCCCATGATATGAATGTCGGTATGCTTATGCTGTTGCACAGGTCCCTTAAACTATCCTCATTTTTCTTGATTATTATTTTCTTTTTTGCTGTTCTAATTGGGTGTTTTCTACTACTTTATATTCCACATTGCTGATTCAGTTCTTTGCTTCTGCTAATCTACTATTGATTCCTTCTAATGTATTTTTCATTTCAGTTATTATATTTTTTAATTGTGACTGGTTCTTTTTGTTTTCTATTTTTATTATTATGTGTTCTATTTTTTGGTTGAATTTTTCACTGAGGTCATTGAACATCCTTACAAGTATTTCAAACTCTGCACCTGTAGATTGTTTGTCTCCAATTTGTTTAGTTCTTTGCCTGGAGTTTTGTTTTGTTATTTTAATTGGAACATGTTTCCTTGTCTCCTCATTTGGGCTGTCCTTGTTTCTATGTATTAGGTAGAGCTGTGATGTTTCCCAGTCTTTGTAGAGTGGCCTTATGTAGTAGGTGTCCTGTGGGGTCCAGTGATGTAATTTCCCTTTTCACCTGAATCTGCTGCCTCTCTTGCCAGGGGTGGGGCTGCTTGGCAAGATGTACAAAGCACCCCAAGGCCATAGACCGCTTGTCTGGGGTTTTTGGACCTTTGAGAGATTTTAGGAAAGCCTATGATATAAGCCAAAACAGGTATTTTCTATGCAAATGTCACTGGAAGCAGTTTATTTGGGCCCACAGGTTAGATCAGACATGATCTAAGGGAATTACCAGGGCAGGGCAAATGGTGTTATCCAAGATAATGGAGACTGAACTATGGGCTTGCCTGTGTCTGCAGCGGGGAGAGTTCAGTGAAGGAACCATTGCTTCTGCCTGCAGTTCTGCCTGGGAGAAAGCTGCTATACAATTTCCACTCCAAAGCCAGACATTTTAGTCCCTCCCTGTAGAGCCCTGGCCTTTTGAGTTGCTGTCCTAGCACTGGAGTTCAGAGTGAGTGAGTCAGAGTAAGTCCATGTGCAGGCCCTCTAAGTGGAATGTCTGTGACTCAGAGGCTATTTGTCTCATTCGCCGCATCATTCCTGGGTTTTCACAGAAGTGAAAGGACTTCTCTTCCCACCACTGAAACCCTGGGCCAAGGACCCTGGTGTGGATCTGGGACCCCCTGCTTCTCAAGTGGGAACTTTGCAGCTGAGTTATCCCTCTTGATTTTTAATCACCTCATGTGGGTGTAAGACTGGCCCATTCCTCATCACTGCTCCCTCCTACCAGGCTCAGTCTTACTGTGGCTTCTTTTGTATATCATTAGTTGTAGGATTTTCATTCAGCTAAACTTCAGACAGTTTTCACGATTGTTGTAGCTTAATAGTAATTTTGATGTGGTCATAGGAGGATGTAAGTACTGCATTTACCTACACTGCCATATTGACTAGAAGCCAAACATACTAAATTTTACCCTCATTTAAAAACAGTTGCTTCTAGTTGGTGTGGTTCAGTGGATAGAATGCCAGCCTGTGAACCAAAGGGTCACAGGTTACATTCCCAGTCAGGGCACATGCCTTGGTTGTGGGCCAGGTCCCCAGTAGGGGGCACTCAAGAGGCAACCACACATTGATATTTCTCTCCCTGTCTTTCTCCCTCCCTTCCCCTTTCTCTAAATAAATAATAAAATATTTAATAAACAGTTATTTCTAAGTGTTTATTCTCTCTAGAGAAAACTATGATAGTTTCCCACAGATTAAACTATGGTATTTGATAGATAGGTTTATGCCTAATAATTGGTGTTATGTTAAATGATTCTGTAAAATAATATTATGATAACAAAATTAAAACATTAGGGATTATTTAGTTCTTTAGAGTTTTATATTCAGAAAAATAATGGCACTATTGTGTTGGACAACATTGCTAAAAATCTTAGTTGATTTTTCATAGTTCTTAATGCTAGACATTCTTCAATAATAGTAATAATTATTACATTGTATACAAAGTGCTTGATTACTTATTGTTCTTGTACTTACTTAGTCAGTTGAGGACAAGAACAAATAATGTAGGTTACTATAACTTAAATTATAAATTCTAGTTATATCTTGCTTATATGTAGCTTTCAATGTTATATCACCTGAACTCTCTTGAATTTTGACAGTTGACCACTTTTTATTTCTCAAACAAACCTTTTATTCTCTTGGCTTTATGACACCATACTTTCCTCATTTGCTTCCTTCTCAATTTTATTGGTTGGCACTTCTTTCTTACCTAACTTTGGATTATGATTTTTTTAAATCTTCTGCTTGTGACTTTTTTCTTCTTATTCTATATTTTATCAGTGGAAATCTTATCCATTCTCACAGCTTCAATTTTTCACTGTTTTATTTAATAACCCCAAATTCAAAACTCTCTCTCTATGTAAACATTTAATTTTTTTTTAAATTTTCACCTGAGGATATATTAATTGATTTTAGAAAGAAACAGAAAGAGAGAGAGAAGGAGAGACAGAGAAAGAGAGAAACATTGATGTGAGAGAGAAACATCCATCAGTTTCCCTCCATATGCACCTCAAGCAGGGATTGAACCCACAACCTACATTATGTGCCCGACCGGGATTGAACACACAAACTTTTGGTGTGTGGGATGACACTCTAATCGACTGAGCTAGCTGGCCAGGGCTATATGTATACCTAAGCATTTTAATAAATGACTTCACTGTATACAATACAAGCACTTCCAAAAAATATAACTTGTATACCAAAACAACTGTTTTTTTCAGTGTTCTTTAACTTACTAGCACTAACCAGCTGTTTAAGCCATAAACTGACATTATCCTAAAATATGCCTGTATCGCCTATATTTTACATCTGCTTGCTATTTAGTCTGTTATCAGGCTCTGCTGATTCTCTTCTGAGTAGTGCTGAAATCTCTCCTTTCATGCATGTACAACAAACATCCTAACCCGAATTTTATAATCTTTCTTGTGGACCACTGCAATTAGCTTTTAATTGATTACTGAAATATTACATTTACCTGTGTCAAGAACATGGGTGATATCTGAAATATTTAATAACTGGTATGGCATAGATATAAACCAATCAGAAATATAGCACTCTTTCAACTCTATGAGCATATACCAACATTGACTACAATCATATCACTCTGCTTTATACCCAACCTTGTATTTATAGATTAAATCTATAGTTACAAAAATTTTGAGTGAGAAAACTTCCCCAGAATTATTATTTTGGTAGATAAAATGAATGGGACCAGAAAAAGAGTCACAGTTGATATGTTTCATACTTATTTGTGTACTTGTATAGAGTCTGTATCCCCTCATCAAATTTTATTTTCTCTGATGGTACAGATAGTCTTGTTGACCACTCTCATCAAATTTCCTAAAGTAGCACTTGATAGTAAGTCCATAGTAAACACTGAGTTACTAAATCAAAAACTGACTGACTGAATAAATAAATTATATGAAGGAAGGTTAAAGTTTAATATAATTAAAATTAGAAGTAGCAACAAATCTATGACCTGGCTCTTCTTCTTTTTATTCTCATCTCTAACTACTTTTCCCATATTTCAATGTCTTAAACTTGTTAAGCTTCTACCAAACTCAGTACCCTCGTATACAGTTTTGTTTTGTTTTTTTCTGTATGATTTATAACCTTCCCTCTGAATAACTACCAGTAATCAGGCTTTCCATCTCAGCTTAAATGTCACTTTCCTCCCTTGATGCATTTTAGTTCTTTTATTTTCCTGTACCTTACCATTGTTAGATTTATCACAATTATGTTCAAATCCTTCTTTGTGTAATTATTTTTAAAAGCTATTATCTATCAGACAGTAAGTCTTATGAACTGTTTATCTTTTCTCTTCTGTATCCTAGGTCTCTAGATAGTGCTTTGCACTAAGAAGTTATCAAGAAATGTTTGTTGAAAAATACACTCATTAGAGTATTAATTGTTATTTTCATAATAAATATATCATCATCCCTGACATTGCCTTTAAAATCATAAAAATTAAGCCAAATTTTTAGATGTACATTTTTAGAATTTCCATAGTTAGCAAAACTGAGGGCTATGATAGAAAAATTTTTGGTATAGTACATAGACATCCATGAATGTACACACACACACAACTGATAAAAATTGAAGGAGATGTTCAAATTTGGAAATCATAAAAATGTGTATATTCATGGAGTAACAAAAGTGGTGAAGCTAGCTTTTTTCAAGGAGGTCACTACTAATATACACATGCACATAAGAAATGAGAAAAATCCTGGAACCCTATGCATGGTGAGGAGCAAATCAGAGACTTACACGTAGAACCAAAATAACTGAAAAATAACTATTTTAATAAGTGAACTGGGTCAAAATCTCTCAAAATATAAATATTTCAGGAATATTTAACATAATTTTATTTTTATTTGGTTGGAGGGCAAAATGTCTTTATGACAATATTGTATTTTATTTTGTCTGGATTCATAGTGATCCCATGGTCTTGACAATCAGATGGTCCATGGACTTGGGAAATCTAAGTAATTTCAGGGTTTAAATAATTTGAACTTAGAACATGTAATTTCAAAGAATGTATTTTCAATATTAACAAAATATAAAGAGAGCAAATAAGAAGATAAGTTATTATGAATTAGGAGGGGCTGAAACAGTAACATAGAATCTGTTGTTTTACAACCAATAATTAGAATTAATACCTATAGGAAATAAAATAAACTTACATAATATACTTGAAGAAATAACAATAAAAGTATGGATGTATTACAAAAGACAAAGATAATATAAAATTAAGAATTATCTTTGTAAATGTAGAATTAAAACATTTAGAAATTAAAACATTATTATTAAAACAAAAACTTCAATAGACTGATGAACCAGCTGAACCTACAGTGAAAGAGGCCCTAAGTAAACCAGAAGGCATGGCTGAGGAAATTACTGAGAAGGAAATAGGGGGAGAGAGAGACAGAAAGAGATGCAAAAAATGAGTCCACAAAGTTTGGAGGATAAGTTATAGTTTCAGAAATGATGTAAGTCTTGTGTCAAAGTAAACATCCTGTAGATAATTTAAAAATACTGTGGAAATACAAATAAACAAAAAGTAATAAACTTCAAAATGACCAGAGTATATAGAAAGGGAAGAATTGACCTTCCACAGGGTAAGGCATTGTTCTATACTTTTTCCACAGAGGCCAATGTCTGGTCTACATTTATAAGGTGATATCTCCAATGAAGAGTTGGAATCTAGTAATGAACAGAAGTCAGAAGTACTGTCCTGTAACATTTGGGAATTGAAGGAGAAAATATTCAAAAGGAAGAAGCCTCATAGATAGTTCTAAAATGGGCAAATAAAATCTCTTCACATTCTTGGCTATTTCCTAAACTTTACATGGGTGAGATATCTGAATAGTCCCATGAAAGCAATAGCCGGAAGACTGATAAAACTGAGAGGACATTAAAACTGTTGTCCACCACAACAGACAGGAATTTGAGTTATTTACAGATGCTCAGTAAATGTCTAGGGCTTACATTACAATTCAAAAGGGCCATAAATTAGGAGTAAGAATGACATCCTTGGATAAATCCAAAACTAATTCTGACACAATCAGTAATTCAACCAGAAATAATTTAAGAAAAATGAAAGAAAAGGAAAATGTGATTCAAGATTAAGGTAAAAAGAAACCTATGGAAACAGACCTCAAGATGACAACAATGTTAGAAATAAAGGTTACAAGGTAAAGAAGCTACTATAAATATAAAAAAGTTAGTCAAATGAATAAAAGCATTTTCAATAGAGTGATGCAAATATTTTTAAAATTGGGAAAATGATGATGGTAGATGTAAAAACATCTAATCTATCTTCCATATTTTGTGCAATACATAGATCAGATATACAATACATGCAAAGTTTGTCCAGAAAATATCCAACCATGTGCTATGAAAAATAGACACATTTTTTGAAGAAGATATAAGAAACTTTGTACACAGGACAATGATACCTCAGTCCCCTTCAAAGTAGGAACCTTGGGAACTCATACAGTTCTCTCTGCATCTCTTCCACTGTTCAAAACATTCTGCAAAATCCTTTGTTGGAATCATGATCAGCTGCCTCATTGTATTTTCCTGAATCTCACTGACAGTCTGAAATCTCTTCCCTTTCAAAGGTGATTTTAGTTTTGGGAAAAGGCAGAAATCACAGGGCACCAAATCTGGACTGTAGGGGGCTGAGTCGCCTGGGTGATTTGATGTTTCACAAAAAACCTGCAAGAGATGTTATACATAACTGGGCACATCTTTGTGATGAACCTGCTAATCACCAGTTGCCCACAGCTGCATCCATTTTCACTGTTCTGCATTTCTCAACCAATGAAGAACACTGAGGTGGGGCTCCCTATTTTTTTTTTATTGTTGTTCAGTTACAGTTATCTCACATTATTCCCCATTGCTCTCCCCTACCCCTTCCGTCCCAACTCCCACAGTCAATGCCCCCATTGTCTGTGCCCATGAGCCCTCTATTCATGTTCCTTTGCTTGCCCCTTTCCCTCATTATCCTCCTCCCTGACCCCGCTGGTGACTGTCAATTTTTTCTTTATTTCCAAGCCTCTGATTCTATTTTGCTCTCTTGGTTCTTTTGTTGATTAGGTTCCAGTTATAGGTTAGATCATATGGTATTTGTCTTTCACTGCCTGGCTTATTTCACTTAGCATAATGCTCTCCACTTCCATCTATGCTGTTGTGAAGGATAGGAGTTCCTTCTTTTTTTCTGCTGTGTAGTATTCCACTGTGTAAATGTACCATAGTTTTTTGATCCACTCATTTACTGATGGGCACTTAGGATATTTCTAGCACTAGGCTATTGTAAATAATTCTGCTATGAACATTGGGATTCAGAGGTTCTTTTGAATTGGTGATTCAGAATTCAAAGGGAACCCTAGCACACTGCAAGGAGTACTCCTTATTAATTACTTGGCCTGGAGGAGTGTACTTATGATGGACGACACCTTACCAATCAGAAAATACAGTCTTAAACTTGTGACTTTGCCATGCTTTCTATGGGCTTGGAAAACTAGGCAACTTTCATGGGGACGACTGGGCCCAGTCATTCCAGTTGTCTGGATTGTAGCCATAGAGCCATGCATTTTTTGAAGAAGATATAAGAAACATTGTACACAGGACAATGATACCTCAGTCCCCTTCAAAGTAGGAACCTTGGGAACTCATACAGTTCTCTCTGCATCTCTTCCACTGTTCAAAACATTCTGCAAAATCCTTTTGCAGGAAAGGATTGAGGAAATCTGGTCATTGGTATTGGTTTGAATCAAGTCATTAGCAACTGCAGCACAATGCTCTTTCTGCTCTGGTAGAAGAAACTGTGGAACAAATTTTTCCACATGTTTCATGCCAAGATCTTGCATCAAAATCTCAGACATAGTAATTTTTGGAATCCCTGAGATCAGTTTCTATTTCTCACACTGTCAGTCACCCATCTTTGATGACTGCTAATACATGCAACATTCTCATGTGTTCTGCTTGTGACAGGTCTCCCAGAATGTGGATCACTTTCAACAAATTCTCAACCATTTTTGAAGTTTTTGTGCTCACTTTTATTTGCACTTTACTCATTGCATCATCTCTCAAATACTTCTGAATCCTCTGAACAGTTTCTGTGGAGGAACATTCAAGCTTAACCCAAAATTCGATACAGACAGTTGTTCTACTTGCTCAGTCATTTTGAATGTGATGACCACACAGTACACATGCTCACTCAATGGCATCTACCATCCCCACTGACTAGTATGGTGAAGTCATCATTATTCACACATGCACAGTCCAGTCCACTCTCCTTGGATGCCAGACTACATTGACATTGTGCAAACTGTTCTTGTTATATTAACAATTGCTGGACTTTTTGGGGATAGACCTGATATGTAAATCAGATATATGTATGACAGTATTAATAACAGCAAATTGAAGAAGAAAAAAGGATCAGTAAACTTTACAATAAATCAGTATTTCCCAATGTGAATAACAAAGAAGTAAAACTGAGACTTAATGATCTGTAATACATAATACAATATCAAAGAGCCTAACAGAAATTTAATTTGGCTTCTGTAAGAAGGGCAGAGAGATAATGGGTTATAACATTGTGTGAAGTAATAATGGCTGAACATATCCCTGAAGCATCAACCTGCAGATATTAGAAGTTCAGCAAACCTCCCAAAAGATATTCCACCAAACCACAGTTAATTATATTATACTCAAATAACTGACATCAAAGATAAAAAACAGACTTTTAAAGCAAGTAGGGAGTTGAGGTGGGGAGAAGAAATGTTATACATATAAAAAGAATGGTATGCCTGACTTCTTAGAAACATTGGATAACAGCAGAAATAGCTGATATTTCAAAGTCCAGCAAAAGACAATGCTCTCACCCAAGAAATGTATCTAGAGAAAATAATGCAAATGAAAGGAAACCTTTTAGAAAATAAACTTCATTTTTAAATAGTTTCTGATTTACAGAACAATATGATAGGATAGTGACTTTCCATATACCCTTTCACCCAGTTGCCTCTATTATTAACATCTTACATTAGCATTATGCTTAATACAAGTACTGAAGCAATATTGATTTATTATTATTAAAAGTCCATGCATTATTCATATTCCCTTTGCCTAATGCCCTTTCTGATCTGGAGGCCCACTGAGGACACCAGATTACATTTAGTTGCCATTTTCCTTTTGGTATCATTTTCTTGGCTGTGATAGTTTCTCAGAATGTCTTTGTTTTTGAAGACTTTGACAGTTTTGAGGACTATGGGCCAGCTATTTTGTAGGATGTTCTTCTATTGGAATTTGCCTGATTTTTCTTTTAATCCCCTGAATTGACTGCGTTTATGAGTTTTGTGGAGGAAGAAGATAAAAGGCCATTTTTATCATATCATATAAGAAATGCTTTCTATAAACAGTTTATAACTGTTGAAATTGCCCACAATCACCTGGGAAAGGTAGTGTTTCTCCTTTCTCCTTTCCATACTGTCCTCTTCAGAAGCAAGTCACTAAACACAGTTTACACTAAAGAAGGGGGTCATGCCCGCTTCCTTAAAGGCAGTGTGTGTACCTCAATTACTTGGAATTCTGATACTCTCACCCTGACGGGGACTCCGACCAGCGGGGTCTGTGTGTAGTGGCTGCAGCAAACAAATTCGCATAGATTACAGAAGTCCTGGGGAGAAAAGGGACATCACAGCCACTCTCTAAGTGAGAGGGGACCCTGACCCCTGCCTGGACAAGCTTTTATTGTTTTTCTGGGCACATTACATGGAGGATGGTCCTCATTTTCTATGCACAGTTTCGCTTTAGGTGATTACCTTTTACAGATAACAAAGGAAAGGATGTTGCTGATTACTTCAAAGAAAAGGATGTTGCAAATGCAAGGCGAAAAGTGGTTGAACTGGTTACACTCCATCCTTGGGGGGTTTAGTACAGACTATAGGAAGTGACTTTAAAGATATGCAGTAAACATTTGCTGCCTCAATTCAGGGGGAGGGAGTTTTAGCAAAAGCAAGCCTCAAAGCAGCCTAGGTACAATGCAGGCCTGGTTCCCCATGGAAAAGCTGATCTGTGGGCCTGGTTCTTCAGTGCCACCTCACTCTTGCTGGCTTTCCGAATCAGGGTCTGGGCTATATTCGCCACAAGTCACCCAAACAATCTGTCCAAGAAAAGCTACAGCTTGCATGACTTAAATAACAGAAATTTACTCCTCTCAATTCTGTAGGCTTGAATTCCAAGACCAAGGTGTTGACAGCCTTGGTTTCTCCTGAAGTCTCTCTCCTTGGCTTACAGACAGCTACCTTCTTTCTGTGTCCTCACATGGCCTTTTCTCTGAGCACACCCCTGGTGTCTCTTCTTCTTCTTATAAGAACACCAGTCCTATTGGATTAGGCCTCACCTTTATGATCTTGTTTAACCTTAATTATCTCTTTGGATGTGCATCTCCAAATATAGTAACATTGGGGGTTTGAGCTTGAACATATGAATTTTTTTGGTGGGAACACAATTCTGTCCGTAACATGGGGACAGGTCTGGAGAGGCACCTGGGACTTTATAAGGAAAGACCTCTTTTTTTTTTTTTTATCACACCAATGTGGAAAGTGCTAGCTTCTACTATGGAAAGATGGGTAACATCTACTCAATAAAAATCTGCAAGTACATCCACCGAGATAACCTTATTCCATTTTCAGCATTTCACATTTTCTTAACCAGAGCCTTGATCTTAGCACAATAAAAGTGTTTGTGGAAAGTCTCTGGAAAATATTCCCTCATTTTTTCTAATCCCCTGTTTCTCATCTACGCCTGCCCTTCCCCTGTAGGATATCAGGACCAGTTTCCAAACTAGTGAAAGGGCCCTCTAACATTCATATCGGCCTCTGTTTGTTCATGGCCTTTAGTTCCTCATCATTCCTCTTCAAGGCTGATACCACTTGGCAATAATCTGCTACTTTTGCTGTTCTTATGGGCATTTTTTCCCCCTGTATTTTTTAAAAGCCTGCCTTGTCTAGCCTGAACCATTCATTCCACCTGCAAGGGCATTTCCCCAGTTTTTCCAGATTATTTCTTATGGAATCCTTAGCAATCAGAATTTAATCTTATTCCAAAGACTATCTGTGCTCAATAAAATATTTGGGATGCTGTTCTGTTTGCTACTTGGTTAGTGAATAAACTAATACTTCTCAAGTACCATCTTACTGCTGGTTTGCTTAACCACTCTTGGTAATCCATGGGTTGATTTAGGTCCTCCAAGCAGATACCAAGAACAGCATTCAAACATACAGAGGATGTATTGAGAGAAACTCACATGTAAGCAAAGAGAAACTTGAGGGAGTGAGCAGCTTATGTGGTAGAAGGAGAGGAAGATGGAGGAGGAAGAGTCTCACCTCCAAATAAGCATGGGTCAGGCTGATCGGGGTTTCTAAGCCTCAGTTGCCCTCTAGAGGTATCCTACACCTAAGAATGGGCTCGCACTACTACCTCCACCATGCTTAGTCTCTGAGGAGCTTCTCAGTGAAGAAAGCATGTTCTCCACGTGAATGCTGGCAGATCCACATGCTCTCAATCAACTATAAACCCCCTGCTGAACCCTTGTAGATGAGAGCCACTCATTCCATAGCCATCACAAAATTGCTTGCAAAAAACTCATATGATCCAAAGAAATGAAAAGAAGATTTTCAGAGTGAGAAAAATAAGATGAAGCTAGAGATAAGATCAGTAGGCAAAAATATGCCATAAATTATTGTGGATCACAAAGTTTGTTATGAGATTTTTACTATTTGAAACAAAGAAGGAAATATCATCAGTTACATAATTTAGTTTGGCTAACAAATACATATATTTCAGTTGTTCAGAGAAATTAAAACTATTTCTAAAGCTGAGATATCAGACATAATCCAAAAACGAATATTATGAGCCAAGAAACACTTCAAAAGACATGTAGGGTGAGTGACAAATATACCTCACCTGGTATCATAAAGCCACACTTCTGTTGACTAAAGTCTCCAGATATTTACAGTTGTCTGATCTCACCAAATAATAAGATTTATAGTGTCTAAAGAAATAAATTACCCAACAAATGGTCTTCCATGCACATCACTGGAAAAACATTGTATAGTGGCTGGAATATAAATGCCTGTGCTGCCAATAAACAGAATATATGCCTGACTTTACCAACAGCCAAGTAAAGGTCAAAAACATGCCTGAAAAACTCATCTGTGCTTAGAGAAGCATTGAGGCAGTGTGAGAGAGCAGGGCACGCCAGTAAATTGACCAATGGACAGTTAAGGCCTTGTGATTGTTTTCTTCCTTTTTCCCTTACAGCAAGGTTGCAATAACATTAACTTGAAAAATGTTAAAGTGCTACTAACCTCATACTTTGAATGCCACACTTTGTGAACATGTAATTTCTAATAATGTGCTGTCCAGGTTTAATCCTTTAAAATAAACAGGTTACAAAAGTACTCCCAGGTAATTTAAAGGATTGATGTACTCTGTGGAGCTGTTAACTCCAAGCTGAAGAACACTTACCAAAAATTATTTTGGCCTTGGGATAATTCATTTTAACTAATTATTTATAACAGTAATTACGTAGAAGTGCCATTTATCTCTTAAAACTATCCCTAATTTTCAATAATATAGCAATGTCATCTCAGTTCAAGTGAATGCCTATACTGTTTCTGGTTTTTAAGGGGACAGAAAAGGACACTCAGCTCATCCAAAGCTCACAAAATTATTATGATTCATAAAAATAAAAGAGGACAGGAACACTCCTGTGTTAATTCCAAATGGAAATTCCTATCCAGAGTATTAAAAATGATTCTTACTGACCCTGATTCTCATAGTATTATCTAAGAAATATTTAATTTCAGTATTAAAAGCTAGAATAATGTGAATTCACAATGGATTTTTTAACAGTTGCATTTTTTATTGTTGTTCAAGTACAGTTGTCTCCATTTTCACCCCACCACTTTCCCACACCTTGCCCGCCTCCACCTCCCACCTTCAATCCTGCCTCCTTTGGCTTTATCCATGGGTCCTTTATACATGTTCCTTGACTTCACCCTTACCCTTATATCCCCCATTATCCTGCTCCCTCTCCCCTCTGGTTACTGTCAGTTTGTTCTTTATTTCAATGTCTCTAGTTATACTTTGTTTGCTTGTTTGTTTTGTTGATTATGATCCAGTTATAAGTGAGATTATATGGTATTTGTCCCTCACCACCTAGCTTATTTCACTTAGCATAATGCTCTCCAGATCCATCCATGCTGTCGCAAGGGGTAGGAGCTCCTTCTTTCTTTCTGCTGCATAGTATTCCATTGTGTAAATGTGCTCCTGCATTTTTAATCATCTTTATAGTAAAATTCATAATAAAAATTTACTATTTATTGTGTAGTTCTATGCAGTCAGTGCTGTGTTAACCACATGAAATATCTCTTTTCCAACAAACACAAAGGTAGTCTTGAAACCATTTTACAAAAGAGGAACAAGAAGCATGAGGGATGTCTGTATCCAGGTATGTTCTTAAGGTAGCACAGCTAAAAAGCAACAGGTCCGGGAGCAAATTCCATGCCAGTCAAAACCTTGTAGTTTTCTCTATTCCTGTGTCTGCCAATCCAAGATTCCATAAATAGGAAAACATTTGTAGGCAAATATATTATTTTTCTTAATACAATCTTTACATGTTTCTAGCTATATATTCTCATTTAGGTTCACTTAAAAATATTTTACGGAATTATTTGATTTCCCAGAGATAGCCCCATTTGGAGATAATTTGGGGGGTTGTGGCCACATTAACTCTTTCCATCCTTCATGAAGTACTACCATTTCATGATTTCAGGCCAGAGGAATGCCAAAAACATAAAGTAAAATATTTCTTTTACACTGTTACTTATGCAACTCCTACACTAAAGACATCACCTTCAAAGGTAGGAAACTGCTGCAAAGTGTTTAGTTTATGCCTTTCTTGACACCACATTCACTAGTTGAAAGTAAAATATTTTTGCCTTGAGAAATTACATAGATCATCTTGATAAGTATGCCCATCTAAATCAATGTCAGTTGTAGCCTCCTGCTCTCCAAAATACCTGACCTCTGTGAAATCTATCTCACTAGCCACTCTCTATGGAACTGCCAGTAGCAGAAGTTCTCATCACTGTAAGTAAAATAGAATTGTGTTTCCTCTGGCAAATGACTTTAAATGAATCCGATATCAAACAATACTAAATTTTTGCTCATCAGTCATTCCTATGGTATTTAAACAGAGTTTTCAGATCCTATTTCTTGACAAACTCTTTCTCTCTCTTTTTGCAATAGACATGATTAAAGAGGTTAAAATGAGCACAGCGAGAGACACCCTGGCCCTTACAAATTAGAGTTGTTTGTGTAATATCGGTACCTAATGCTCATTCACTTTGGAGCTTCTCAGAATTAGAATCTAGAAGAATTACTATGTCTCCTTTGTGTTGACTTTCACCTAGAAGTATCTGTTATATCAGTGACCTTATTAAATAAGTGGTTTTATTGATAATGTCTTTTATGTTTAAAACTGAACCAGTGAAAGCTACACTCATGAGACAGGTGCTGATGAGAAGGAAAGTGGTTTATTCAAGTGTTGGTGACTCAAATAACGGGGGACTCATATCCTTAAAAACCCCTATTAACATCTTAGAGTAGTCAGAGTTTTTTATAAGGAGAGGGAGGGAAAGCACGACAAGGTCAGGGTGAGAGGCTGTGGACGTGCAGACAGTGTGTCCTTGCTGGTCTTGATATGGATCTTTAATGTCAGCGTGCTGGAGCTCATAGGCACCAGCCGAGTTCCAGCAGTGGGGGAATCTGCATCAGCCGAAGTCATGGTCAAGGCCGTTTCTTGTACAAGCAAGAATCAGAACTGCTGATGCCTGCAATGTGCTTACAAAAAAACAGTCAGTATGTGAGTTCCTTTTATCATTTTGTTGGTACATTTTATCCTACTTCTAATCACAGTAAGTCAGAGTAAAGTTTTGTTCCTCTGTTATATGTTGGCATGTTTTGCGTGATTGGTATTTCTCTCATGATTTATCTATAGTAAGAATATTTGGCTATATCATGTACATGTACACACTTGTTAATCTGTTTGAATTTGCTGGTTTCGTATTTGATAATATTTAAGACTGTAGAATTTTCTCTTCTTCCCCAAAAGTGGTTATGATTCTTCAGCATTTTATACTTTATTTTGGCTTATTCTTTACCTGTTAACAGTCATGAACAAATAGACATTACTTTGAAAGTGATTGGCTTCTAGAAAACTTAGTGAAAATGTTTCAAATTGTTCTGCACAGGTCTCTATAAATTATATGAATATCTCATTTATAGGCATTTATATGTTATCTCATATATAAACAATTAGTTATTTCTTACAGAATAATAAATTACATATATAAATTTTAAGATGTTAACACTACACTGCTTTTACAGATTTAAAAAAACACTGAGAGAAATTAATAAACTTGCCTAAAGTCATAAAACTAGTAAGTTTTAAATTCAGTAATATAGTCCATAACCGTTTTACTCTAAATTTTCAAGATAAATAATAAGGTCTACACACAGTGTTGTAGCAAGAATTAACACAGATAAAGCATAGCATTAATATCATTACTATTTTATTTTGAATAAAATATTTTATTTTACTTTGAATACACTAAAATAATAATGATATTAATTCGACATAAATATTTATATGTTACTATAAGCTACTTAATGGTTTTACAGTTGGAAAAATAAGGTGACTAGAAAAATACTTTATAACATTAAACATATTAGCTTTACAAACCTCAAAGTGTCACCTGAGTTGAAAGGAGGAAAGAAACATGTTAGGATGGGGTAAATGTATGCAAAAAAACATGCTGGAGTTGGGTGTTAAAGAATACATAAGATTCCAAAAGGAATGGATATTGACAGCATACAATTTTCCAGAAGGTGAATGAACTTAAATGTTTTTCATAGACCAATTTCAATAATGTGTAGGATATTTCAATTCCCTTTGCCACAAGCATGGTTCATCTAATAAATTAAGTGTTCTTTAACACTGTAACTTATTAAAAAATCATAATAAAGAAAAGAATCCTGATTAATTATGTATATAGAAAAGATAGAAATGACAATAATCCCTGAGGCCACATAGCAACTCTGGAGAAAAATATAAAGAAAACATAATTTTTCTTAAGGATGGAAGTCATCTAACAATTAAAGCACTTTTATCCTAAGAGCCCTGAAACACTGATTCAAAAGAACATCTGTACCCCAATGTTCATAGTAGCACATTTACAATAGCTAAGCACTGGAAGCAGCCCAAGTGCTCAGCAGTAAATGCTGTTGGAGCTTAATAAACTATATGTGGTACATAATTGTTTACATTTTAAAGGTATCCCCTGCCTAGAAGTGATGGTAAGAATTCATTACTTGCTATGAACCTAGTAACGGTAAGAACCTACATTCTCCAAGAAGGTTCTTTTGCTATGGTCAACTAAAAACTCTACATTTTAAAACTACATGTTTTGAAAACTGTATTTTTTTAATTGAAGATGTAAAATGTTTGCATGTTCTACTCTGGTTTTATGTTCTCACTAAATTGTAAGAATTTATCTTTGCTAAAATGTAGTTAGATTTAGGCTATGTGCGATCTAGTGGGAGTAGGTAGACAAAGATAATAAAGGAATCTAAGCAGGAAAAAAAAACTGTGGCCTATTTACACAATGGAATTTTATGCAGCAGAAAGAAAGAAGGAACTCCTACCCTTCACGACAGCATGGATGGAACTGGAGAGCATTATGCTAAGCGAAATAAGCCAGGCGGTGAAAGACAAATACCATATGATTTCATCTATAAGTGGAACCTAATCAACAAAACAGACAAGCAAGCAAAATATAACCAGAGACATGGAAATAAAGAATAAACTGACAGTGACCAGAGGGGCAAGGGGAAGGGAATAACAGGGAAAAGAAGGGAAAGGTTTAAGTCAAGTAATACGTGTACAAGACCCAAGGAGAAAGACAATGGAGGGGAGAGAGGATTGAATGTAGGAGATGGGGTTGGTAGGGTAGGGACAGTAAAGGGGGGAAATGGGGACAACTGTAATTAAACAACAATAAAAAAATAATATCTTATGAGAGATATTGTTCTTTTTAGGGGAAAGCCACTTATGTCAAATATCTATCACTTTTGCTGATCTTCTCTCAAGTGAAAATCCCAAATTTTTCTGAATGTGGAAAGTAAAATATATCTTTTTCAAACTTAAAAAAAAGCACTTTTATCAAGTTTGTGGGTCATGCATAGCTAGATATGACTCCTGTTTTCCCACGGGAGCATTTGTAAGGGAGGGGCTGAAAACTTAGATTAGGTCTCAGGTATTCATCCTGGGAAGGTAGATTTAGTATAAAAGCTTTATACACTTTTTTAAAAAAGCTTTTATTTATTTATTTTTATAGAGAGGGGAAGGGAGAGAGAAAGAGAGGGAGAAAAACATCAATGTGTGGTTGGTTGCCTCTCACATTACCCACACTGGGGACCTGGTCTGCCACCCAGGTATGTGCCCTGACTGAGATTAAAACTGGCAACTCTTTGGTTCACATCCCATAGTCAATCCACTGAGCTATACCATCCAGGGCATGAACTTCTTAATAAAGACTGTATAAGGCAAAAAATGTATATATGTGTGTATATATACACATATACATACTCCAGGAATCCCTGGGATGAGCTGAAGCCTCTGTTGTAAAAAGCATCTTACTCTCCATCTGCCCAATCGTACTTCCTTCATTTTCTCACATTTTGTCCCTCAGAGGATTCCCCTAAATAAATCTTCTACATGCAAATATATCTCAGATTCTGCTGAAAACATGATTTTCTCAATCACTGTGGTATATCAAAAGTTATTGGAGAACTGCACATGGGATTTGCAGTCTCAGCTCAAATGGCACATGTCACTTCTACACGCAGCCCATTGGCCGAGGTCAGTCTCATGGCCCTGCCTAACAGCCAGTGAGATGGTGGGATGGTGAGATGGCGCATGTGAGGAAGAGAAGAAATGGTCAGTAAACCTCTGCATACATTACACTTCCTTGTGTCCAGGGACAACTGTCTTTCTTTTTATTGACTCTACAAGTATCAGGGTGGGGCACAAACTGTAAAGTATACATTGTCTAACCATTATCCTATTAACCTGAAGCTAATACAAAATAATATTAAATGTAAACTATAATTGAAAAATAAAATTAGGATTTTTAAACATTTATTTTAATTAAATTTATTGTGACATAGGTTAATAAGATTATATAGGTTTCTTATTAACCAATGTCACACCAATCAACTTAATTTAAAAAATAAATCATTTTTATTTTGTTTTTCAATTACAGTATACAATCAATATTATTTTGTATTAGTTTCAGGTTTATAGCATTGTGGTTAGACCATCATATTCATTACAAAGCAGTCCTACCAGTATTTTCACACCCACCTGAAATCGTACAGAGTTACTACAATACTATTTACTTTACGTTCTATGCTGTCCTTTCCATCCCTCTGACTATTTTGTAACTACAACTTGTACTTCCTACTCCCTTTACCTTTTGTACCCGGTCTCCTAAGCCCCTTTCCATGTAGCAACTGTCAGTTTGGTCTCTGCATTTGTCTGTTTCTATTTTCTCTGTTGGTTTCTGTTGTTCTTTAGATTTCACATGCAAGTGTAATTGTATGGTAGTTTTCTTTCTCTGATTTACTTCACTTAGCATATTACATGGACAATGTCTTTTTCCGTGTTGAATCTTCAGCATTTAGTCAAATGCCTGGGCACTACTAGTCAGTGTTCTGTATATACTTTCATTAACTAACACATGCAATACTAATAAAAATCATTTATCATTTCAGTTCAATGGAAAAGACTTCCAAATAACTGTGATGTTATACAACTACATACTTTCTAAAATGATGTGGGAAAAGATTAATTTTAAGGAAAATATGAAGAATCTTAGTTTTAAATCAGTAGAGCTGAGGCATTGGAAGGCTATTTACATAGAACTACTGCATTATATGTTGGGGAAAAGATCAGAAATTGAGGTTAAGTCACCAAAAGAGGTGATAATTGCAACTGTGGTAGGTGTATTCAACTGCCAAAGTTACAGAACTCACAAAAGCTGCTGGTTCAATATATTATCAAGTGAAGCAGTTACTTGTGCTTGCTATTAGTACAGAAATGCATTAACTATTCACAAATGAAATATAATTTTGCTTTATTAAAAATGATGAAGTACTCTTGAGGATGGATTCATCAGATACACAATATTTTTGAAAAAAATGATTTATCTTTCACATTCCCTGATTAACACCACTTGACTGGAATCACTCCTTCACTCGGCATTTCAAGTACTTATCCTTTATATCACAGCTAATTTGTTCTTGTTTGTATATTGCTGGGTGAAGTGTTTTAAAACCGTGCCCACATGTGTAGTATCTACCCAAAACTAATTTTCAGTTTCTAAGAAACTCTTTTCTATTTTTTTCATTTTCATTCAATTTTCAGTCTAATACCATAGTTCCTTTGTGCCAGACATGAAGTACTTAAAAATGTTATCTCACTTAATTTTTTATTTTTAACAATATACCATGGAAGTAGTGTGCCATTCTCAGTGCATCACACTAAAGTGTACATAATGTTGAAATGTCTTATTAGTGGTGAAGTTAACGTTATTTTCTCATTAAGGTGGTTTAGGCTGAGTGTCTCCACTGAGAATATACTATTTTTCCCACTATAAAGAATAAATATTTGAAACTCTGCAAGATCCCATTTTCCTCAAAGGTTTGCTCACTAATTTTGTTTTCATTGGTTCTGATCTAGAGAAATTATTATTCTGGCATTCTAATGTTGATTTTCTATTTTTCTATTCTTTTTGCTTTTACTAGCTGGAACACTATAAGGAATAATTTTGTTTTATCCCTCATTTATTTATTCATTCAGTTATTTATTTACATCAGAAGGAATTATTTATTTTATTTATGGGTTATAATATATTGCTAATACTGTTTTTTTGTGGCCCAATAAGTTCAAGGTTGGGGCATTGGAAACTCAGCATGGCTCCCTTGCCCCTTTGACATATGCCATATGTATTTTTTAAGTGTTCCTGCTTTTTGTCACAAATGCTCCAGACTCATCTGCTAATATTTCCTGTCCCAGATATGGACTCTAATTCTTCTTCAAGTTTTCTCTTATTGGCAAATGGAACTTAGAAAGATCTGACAGCATGTTATGCTCATTGCTATTGAGGTGCCATTGTTTCTTGGCTTTCTTTGTTGACGGCGCTTAGGAAATACATCTGTGTATACTAACCCATGTTTACCTACACATTCATATAATTTTACATTTATGTATGTATGTATCTATCTATCAACCTATACATCTACCTGTTTTTTTAAAGTGTGTTAATTTTAATTCTCGGCACCTCCTGTTCAACAGACAGCCGTCTTCCTGCACAGTGCCAGCCTCAACCCTGAGACACGATGCTGAAGGTCTAAGTGAATGGATTTGTCCATGTTGGGTGCCTGGTCACCAGGGCTGCATTTTACTCTGGCAAAGTGGATGTCACCATCAACGATCCTTTCATTGATCTCAACTACATGGTCTACATGTTCCAGTATGATTCTACTCATGGCAAGTTCAAAGGCACAGTCAAAGCTGAGAACAGGAAGCTTGTCATCAATGGAAAGTCCATCTCCATGTTCCAGGAGCAAGAATCACTACCCATAGTCCAGTGAGAAACTATGTTCTGACTTGAATAGATCATTTGTTTATAGTAGTACTTTTTGTCTTCAGCTTTTCATTATCCAATCAAAATGTTTTACAAAGTTATACATCAAGTGAGGTGATGCTGGTGCAGAATATGTTGTGGAGTCCATTGGTGTCTTCACTGCCATGGAGGAGGCTGGGGCTCACCTGAAGGGTGGAGCCAAGAAGGTCATCCTCTCTGCCCATTCTGCCAATGCTCCCATGTTTGTGATGGGTGTGAACCATGGCAAGTACGACAACACATGAAGATTTTCAGCCAGGTCTCCTGCATCACCAACTGCTTTGAGCCCCTGGCCAAGGTCATCCATGACAATTTTGGCACCGTTGAGGGACTCATGACTACAGCCCAGGCAATCACTGCCACTGAGAAGGCTTGGGATGGCTCCTCTGGAAAGGTGTGGTGTGATGGCTAAGGGGCTGCCTAGAACATCATCCCTGCTTCTACTGGTATTGCCAAGGCTGTGGACAAGGTCATCCCTAAACTGAACAGGAAGCTCACTGGCATGGCCTTTTGTATCCCCACCCCCATTGTGTTGGTTGTGGATCTGACCTGCCACCTGGAAAAGGCTGCCACATATGATGACATCAAGAAGGAAGTGAAGCAGGCATCAGAGGGCCCCCTCAAGGGCATCCTGGTCTATACTGAAGACCAGATTGTCTCCTGAGACTCTAACAGTGACATCCACTCCTCCACCTTTGATGCCAAGACTGGCATTGCTCTAGATGATCACTTTGTCAAGCTCATTTTCTGGTAAGACAATGAATTTGCTACAGATACAGGATGATGGACCTTATGGTCCACATGGCCTTCAGACTGCAAAGGAGTAAGAGGTCCCTGGACCACCAGCCTCAGCAGCAGGAAGAGAGGCCCTCAGCTGCTGGGGAATCCTTGCCCCAAATTGATTCTGCAAGACACAGAGAATCTCCTAATCTCCAGTTCCTATCCAAAACCCCCTGAAGAGGGGAGAGGCTTAGGGAACCCTACCTCACCATGCACCATCAATAACGTTTGCCGTACCCCCACCCCAAAAAAGTGTGTTAAGTCTGATGCTTTCAATTCAATTCTAATATAAAGTTCATTCTAGCCCTTTTAACTTTTCTCTCCAACAGCAAGAATTCTGGCTCTAATTTCTACCTTGTATGTACTTGTTTGTTCAAATTTAGTGTCCCCTAAAAAGCTTTAGAATCACTACTCATAGTTCAGTGAGAAACTACTTTCTGACTTGAATAGATAATTTGTTTATAGTAGTACTTTATATCTTCAGCTTTTCATTACCCAATCAAAATGTTTTACAAAGTTACATAGGTTCTTTTTCTCCTTCTCTCCTTCAATGTATTATTGTTATTCATTTGTAACCCAGTTGGTATAAGTCATATTCTGTTTGGGTTTTCCTCACATTCTATTTAATTTTTATAAATTTACATATGATAAAATTCACTTTGTGGTATATGGTTCTATTGGTTTGAACAAATGCTCAGAACTTTGTATCCACTATCGCAGTTGTGATACAGAACAGTTCAACCAATTCAGAATATTCTCTTATGCTGACCCTTTGCAGTGAGCTCCTCTCTCGGCTCCAACCCTCAGAAACCACTGATCCAGCTTATTGTTGCCCATCCCACAATTTTGCCCTTTCTAAAATGTCATAGAAATGGAATTATAAAGTATTGAAACCTTCGTGCTTGGCTTCTTTTACCTAGCAACATGCATAAGATTCATTATGTTCCTACTTGAATCAACAGTTTGTTTTTATTACCCTGTAGGATCCCATTGTATCACGTACCACATTTTTGTTCTTCCATTCACTAGTTGAAGGTTGTATTGGTGGTTTCCAGTTTTTAGTGGTTATGAATAGAGCTGTTATAAACATTCATTG
The DNA here is from genome assembly GCA_004027735.1 of Carollia perspicillata. Classification (NCBI taxonomy): domain Eukaryota; kingdom Metazoa; phylum Chordata; class Mammalia; order Chiroptera; family Phyllostomidae; genus Carollia; species Carollia perspicillata. The sequence continues at coordinate 14,893 of PVKM010007827.1, read as the reverse complement.
AAGGCATTTTGCATTAACACAAAGTTTTCATTTCTCTTGGGAAAATGTCTATGAGAGTGAGGGCTTAGTTTTATGGTAATTGTATGGTTAACATTTTTTCCTTTTATTGATTCTAGGGGGAGGGGAGGGGAGGTGAGGGAGAAAAAGAAGGACAGAAACATCGATGTGGGAGAGAAACATCTATCAGTTGCCTCTTGCACGCACCCCAGCTGAGGACTAAACCTGCAACCAGGCATGTGCTTGACCAGGAATTGAACCCACATCCTTTCAGTTTGTAGGAAAACACCCAGTCAACTGAGCCACACTGGCCAGGGCTTATGTTTAATTTTTGTCAAACTGCTTTTCACAGATACTGACCATTCTGCATTTACCCAGAAATATATGACAGTGTCAGTTGTACTACGCTAGTTTATTTTGTAGAATTTACTGGTATTTAGAATGTTTACCAATATTTATTGTAATTAATTTAATTTTTGAATCTTTACTTACAGTTTTAAAAATAAAGTGGGATCCTCCAAACTTGACATCTATGCAGTCTTTAACATGGCAAAATCATTCGGTGAGTTTGCTTCTAGAATAATAATTTATGCCTTTAGTCATTTACTGATCACATTTGATACTTGATCTAAGCAATGACATCTGTATAGAGACAAGAATTGTGGAGAATCAACTAGATAAGAAGTGCTCTCCAAATGTACAGCTAAAATAGTCCCTGGGAAATGAGTAATTTTGTTGAGATAATTTGCTGACCCACATATTCAATATTTGCACAGGCAACAGAGTATCAAAGAGGTTAATTAATACCCAAAGCTTCACAGTTAAAAAGAGATAGAACTGAAATTGGTATTAACAGCTCTTTGAGACACTGGGCATGCCTAGCTATCAGGCTGACCTGGGTTCAAACTCCTAAGGGATCGGAACTATTGCTTTTGGTGATATGTTTTCCGGTATTGTTTTATTCAGTTTTGGCAGGTTCCTAGCTGCATCCTGACTGCTAAGAGAGTCACTTTTAGTGACTATCTGAGGTTTAATGCTTTCCTATAGATCCTAGTGTTTGTTTGGAGAGTCATTCCTGAAATAATGACCAATGTGGGTGAGCACAGTCAGGTTCTGTGAACATCTGAAAATCTGATGTCAGTTAACATGTTTCCCTCACATACAAGAACTAACAAAATTCTATTGTATCTGAGTCAATTGGTGCTTTGAACAATATCAATTGCTGGAATAAGAACATTAAAATGATACATTATTAGATTCAAAAATAGATGAGCCCATCAGAGTTCTGACTTTCCTCTTAATAAATGAAATTGAAAAGGCTCATACTGTTTATGTTTATGTCTCAAATAATTTGCAAATCAATTATTTTAGAAATGTTTCACTTATGTTTTTTTCTCAACCCTGTTCTATAGTCTTGTGCTGTTTATTTAGAATAAGACTTTAGACTCTACTCCAGGGTTATAAAAGATATATAGATTCCTTCACTTTGTTTAAGATGGAATAGGAGAAACTATCAAGTTTTGACATTTAGAAATGTTCCATCTTCTGGTATAAATAACTACTAGGGTTAGTTTATTTTTATAATTGATAAAATTGATGAGATTCAGGGACATGGTGGTGAGGAAATAATTGCAAGGCATTCACATTAAGCAGAGAAGCAGGGTTCTCAAATAATTGAATCTGAACTGGAGTCTTACCATAATTTTCTCCTCTTATCCATAAAGAGATAAACAATTGTCTGTATTTTTCTCTCTCCTCACCTGCCTCTCAAAACATAGCAGGTTTTCTCAACACAATTGTATTTCACAGGAAGGGTGTGAAAAGACATAAGTTACCATTTGTAAAACACTTTGAAGTCAGAGGTGCTATACTCGATGATAGTGAGAAAGTAGAAAGAAAATAGGTGACAACTTGCTGAAAAATCTGTCATTGTCCATTTATAGATAACTTCAGAGTGGCTCATGATAAAGTCTTTACCCAAAGGTATTATGAATCTATTTGCACAAAGTCACTTGCTGAGTATTGCATAAAGCCTGCCAGGCACTTTTATACCTGCCTTTCAAAATGGCAACAGTTGCACAGAGACACATAAATGAGGTTACACTGTGATGCTGACATACCTAAAACAAAACCCCCAAAACAACCCAAGAAAAAATTATGCAGGGTGAAACAAACTTCCTGCAATTAAAAATTGAATGCACAAATTAACAAATTATACTTTCCTATAAATTCAGTGGGTCCCAATGTGGTTTTTGCTCCTTCTCTGAGGTTCACATCTTGAATATTGTCTTCATTATACACTCCGCCTTCCTAGTTAGAAGGGAGAACTCAGCTACTGCCACATCACCAGTCTCCATCCCAGACAGTGGCCAGGGTCTTTCACGGCATCTTACCAGCCACTCTAGCATAACTTCCTAACTGGCATATTTGCATTCAACCTTCTCTAATTCTCCAACTCCACAGCCCGGTCTAATGCCTGTCATCAAATTTTATTCTCCCACACATGCACGCACATGCGCACACAGATGCCATTCCTGATACTATCATTCATACAAAAGTGGCTCTGTTGATGTTTTGGCCCCTAGAATCAAACCCAGGAATCCAAAAATTGCAGCCTAATCTACTTGATCTTGCTAAGTATACTCTAGAATTTGACCTTATGCTCCTCTCCAACTGTGGGCTAATTTCTACGGTAAAGAAAATTGCATTCCCAAGTATGTCATGCTTTGCTGATACCATCATCTCTGCAATGGCTCTTTTTTTCTGCTTATAATGTTATTTTCTCATCTCCTAAAATAGAAAACACAACAACAGCAACAAAACCAAAGGATTATTTTCTCATTCTCCTTCATTTGGATCATTATCATTTTGTGTAGTTTTGCAGGACTGGTTTTTCTTCTCTCTTTTTATGCATCTTTTTCTGTCAGTTTGTGTCTTGAATTGTGTTGCAGTTATTTATTTATTCATTCCTTCATTTATTCATTTACTTATTGATATTTATATTTAATAAATAAATATGTACTGTTTTACTTATATATATATATTTATTTATTTTTCTGGCTTGCCACTGTGAGTTCTGTACCCCCAGAGTCTATTATAAGGCCTGACACATAGATCAGCAGGGGTGGTAGCTGAGAGTGAAGAGAAGTGAAAATAGTACAGTGAAGGAGACGTTCTCTGGTTGTAAGCTCCAAGCAGTGAAGCTATAGTTTACTCAACCAACTTTCCTCATTTTCAAGTTACTGCCCTGGAGTAGGCTGTTCTCAGATGGGGAGAATATACAAAGCAAACTGAATCAAAAGGCATAGGAGTGAACTGTAGCAGAAGTTGTAGTGAGCCTACAGGAGACCACCCATCTTTAGGACTGGGGCACTCCTTTCACCAGCTGCCCAGACTGCTGCCTGTTGACCCCTCTCAGCCTGATTCTTTCCCCAGAATTTTCCTCAACTGAAGGAAGCTGCCTTACACAGGCTCCATGCCTTCTCTGGAAGCAACCCACACCCAAGCAGGTCCACAATCCCAAGCCCCTCACTTTAATTATAGACTTATCTGAAGGAATACTCCAGCTCAGATGTTACAAGTGGGACTGATTGAGGGCTCTGCTGTGACTCCATGGTTGTTCTACTTTTCTCCTTGCCCATCCTGACTTCCTCTTCCTCTACTAACCCACCTTCACACAAGTGTTCAACTGAGAGTCTGTTTCATGTGGAATCTGACCTACAAAGGGAAATGGAGGTTGTTACTGGCTGGCATATGTATGATGACAGAGAAGACATTAGACAGTAATGTTTATCGTCTTTGATAGGGTCTGTGAATTTCACTGAAATGATGTTTAACAAAACCAACTTTACTGTAGGCTAACTGATCTAAAAAAAAGCTAAGTCGATGACATGTACTTGAGTGCAGGTGGCTTATGTGGAGATTGACCTAATGAAACGACATTGAACAAAATGATATTATTCGAACACCTGCTTTACATTGATCAAAATAGGGAAGAACTATTAATGAGAGCACTTTTGATGATGAGCTTCTGCCTTTTACAGTAAGATCCAACCTTCTCACTTTGCAGAGGAGAAAACTGAGGCTGAGAAATAAAAAAAATATTTTTTAACTTTACCATGTAAATTAGAGAAACATCAGAACAAAGAACCAGTTTTTCTGAAATTTGAAAAATTCTCTCCATACTATTTTCCTTGAGTAAAAGGCCTCAAATACAAGTTTATGCCAGAATCACAGAATTTAGTTCTTTTAGTTTGGTTGTTCTTTTGTTTTAGTAAAGATTTCCATACCTACCCCAAACATACTGAATCAAAACCAATTGTGAAAGTTTCCAGCAGAATCTATATTTTTCAAAGTTGCACAAATACTTCTGATGACCAGGTAAATTTGGAAAACATGATCTAAGAGAGTCCATATCTAGGCAGTTGTGTTGGTTCTCTCAAGCTTCCTTAACAAAGTATTATAAACTGAGTGGCTTCAAAAAAATGTACTTATTGTCTCACTGTTCTGGAAGCTAGAAATGTGAGATCAAGACGTTGGCAGGATTGGGTCCTCCCGAAGGTTGTGAAAAGCAAGCTCTTCTGTGCCTTCTTCCCTCTAGCTTCTGGGGGTTTGCAGATGTCTCTCTACATGTGTGTTTGCATTCAAACTTTGTGTTTTTATAAGGGCTTCAGTCATATTCGGGGCCCACCCTACTCTACTATGACCTCATATTAACAAATTACATCTGCATCAACCATATTTCCAACATAGTCCATCTTGAGGGTCATATGAATTTTGGGGAGAAACAATTTAACCTATTATAGGAGTCTACTATTTACAACTATCCCTGTATTACTTGATCCAAGATAAGGAAGAAAGAAAAAAAGCTAAATAGGTAAGCTAAGAACATGAAAATTTGTGGAGAAGAGGATTTTCTCTGTTATAGTTGGTCTCTGATTTCAAGCTGTAGACACATCAGTACAAGGTTGTGGGTGGAGGTTATGCTCCATCTCAGACTGAGATGGATTCAATTCTACTTTTTTACATCTTAGTGGAGACAGTTCACTCCTCTTTTTCATCCATTGCTGCTACCATCAAAGAAGACCTCATCACAATTCTGTTATATTAGACTTCTAGTGGCAAAGATTTAGTCACTTTGATTATTTAGGTCAGTTTTATTCCTTTAACATTTTGTGATTTTCAATTTTTATGATAATTTTATTATTATTTTTCTTTCAGTGTTCTACAACTACTATAACCTAACATTTACTGATTATCCAGTGTTTAAAATTGAGCTGTATGAATTAGGACAAGAATATAATATAATATCTTAATCTAGTTTCAGTGATTTTACTAATTAAAGCAAAAGTGTAGAACTGATAACTAATTGTGTTAACCGATAACTAATTGATATAAGTGATTATTAAGGTCAAACACACTTACTTTAAGTAGCTCTTGGATTTTTTTCTCCTAGTTTTCCACACTGTTTTTCTGAATGTCACATAAGATAAGATAAATTTTCACTGCCTCCTGGACATGGTCTAATAAAAAAGGATGCTATTATTTTAGGAAGATAATCAATACACTGACATTTGTCAAGAGTGATGTTTTATAGAGATTTAAGACCTATATAAATAAGTAAATCCTAGCATGTAGGAGCACCTCTATAACTTAAGGATACTTTTCCCAAAGAATCCCCAAAGAATTTATTTTAATTAGTGGCTTCAAAGCTAAACACTATTGAAGACCTTTCCAAGACTTCTATGGAAGTAAATTGTTAGCTTGTTTTCTCAATCCTTGGAGGCAAGTAGCCAAATTGTGTTTTAAAAAAGGTTAAACTAAAGGAGAATTTAAGAAGCAAGTTTTGTTTGTTCTATTTATAGACAGCTCTGTGCAGAAATCTTGTGCAGATAGGAACCAGATTGACAAAGATTGTTGTAGACTTCTTAAGAAATACATCTTTAACATTTTATTTCAGCACTGCAATAAGTCTTTCCCATCCTGTCAATGAAAGGAAAAGCAATCCCTTTTGGGACTTGCATGATTGGTCCTCAACTTGAGTAGTTCAGTTCATCTACAGACTGTCAGTGCAGAGCTCAGTTTGTTATCAAATTCTGCAGAATTAGTGCATATAGTGGTGAGAAGAAAGGTAACAAACCTGACTAATTTTTCTCAGAGCCAGAGGTCATTCATCTCCTGGGACCTCTTTTTAAGTGCAATTGAGAGGGTAGAGGGAATAACAGTGTTAGGGAGCTAATATGATAGCCATTAAGCTTCTGATTTTTGTCACCATCCTCACCTCTTCTTCACACACCCCTACTCCCCCGCTCATAAAAACTCACAGTACATAGTGTTAACAGGAAAAAATGTAATTAAAACTAAAGACTATTTTCTCTTTCATTCTCTATTTGGGGATACCACTTGTTTTGTGTGTATCAGAGCATGCAAAGTGGACTTCTTTGCCTGTGAGTAGGCTTTTGGGGATAGTGACAGGTTTTGTCATTGTACTGAATGCTCTTTGGGCTTCTTCAAATTTACAGACTTCTTCAGGGGTGTGAATCCCCTGGGGTGTGAGAAGAACTGACATTCCTGTTTACAGAATCTGTTGGTTTTTACACGTTTTCATCAATGCCTTAAGAAATTCTTCCAAGTCTTCTTTATCCATTTGGCACATTTTTGCCGTAGTTATTTGGTGTTGATGCAGTCAGGCTATGCAGAGATCTGAAGTAGAGATGAACTGTTTATTCCTATCAAATGCAGATATGGGAAAGAAGCTAAGCAGTATTTAGGAAAAATTTCCAAAATTGAAGGACTGTATAAGCCTTTAAGCCCTAATCTTTCAGCCAATAATATTATGCAGATGTAAGCTGACAGAGCAATTCTTGCAGGAAATTACACAGCATCCTTTAAATTTACTCCAGTAATTATTGGATCATGCTTTCCAAACCAAGGATCTTTTGATCCGGAGAAACCTTGCTTTTTCACTACGTACATCTCCTCAGAGCTCTAAGAACAGAGAATTGCGGTCTCTGTTTCTAGGTCACAATTTTTCTGGCTGGGGTACATTTCATTTGGTATCTTAATCATTATCAGTGAAGGCTTTCTGGGTCTAACTAAGACCCCCTGTGACTTAGAGAAGTGTACATTGATGCAAAAAAATAGAGAAGAGAATGGGAAATGAAATTTTTGAATGAGGCAGTCACAGCTATTGGTGAAACGGAAGTCAGGGCCATCCTAAAAGACAGTGAATGTAGAAAGTGGATTACAGAAGAAGAGGGAGTGAAATCACTAAACAACAGTGACTATGCAGAAGGAGTGACCTCGTCTTTCAGAGCCTTCCCAAACTAGGAAGATAGGAGTATTCCATTCCCTTAACAAATTTCAGACAAGTAAGCTAATTAAAATCAATCAATCAAATGACTGAGCTACAGTAAGGAAAATTAATGTTATATTTAAAAATAATACAAAATATTTTTCAGGGAAAAAGGGAGGGGATTATAGGAACAAGTATAAAGGACACATGGACAAAAGCTAAGGGGGGTGGGAATGGGAGGGAGGTGGGGAGCACTGGGGGAGTGGACTGGGACGGGAGTAAACGACAGAAAACTGTACTTGAATAACAATTAAAATTAAAAAAATAAAAATAAAAATAAAATAAATAAAAAATAATACAAAATATTCTACGTAGCATAACTGACATTTTTATTATGCACTTTATAAATGCAAATGTATTGATTTCACTGATTATTTTTCAGTTTATTCCATGGGTTCTAATGTACTCTCACTTCATGCTCAGTAAGTTTTGAGTATTGTGTTGTCATTTCTTATTGACATATTGAGCTGAGGTCCGTTGTTGGGAAGCAAAAGCAGAGTTTGTATCTTGGGCAAGATCTCAGATCCAGTTAGTAAATACACTTTCTTCCTAATTAAGAAAATCTGGAGAAAGACAGGTGCGTGGCACTCTCTTTCTCTCTCTCTCGGTATTGTTTTTCTGTTTATTTTCCAAGCTTTATTGCAATATCATTGATAAATAACATTATATAAGTTTAAGGTGCAAAATGTGATGATTTGATAGATGTGTTGCAAAATTAATACAAAGGTAGCCTTAGCTAACAATTTCACCATGTCATATAATTATTTATTTTCTGTCGTGAAGGCATTTAAGATCTACTCTCTTAGAAACATTCAAGTATTTAGTAAAATATTATTAACTATAATCACCCTGCTGCATATTAGACATCATTATTCATGTTAATTATTCATCCAGAATTATTCATGGTAAAAGTAGGAGTTTGTACTCTCTCACCAACATCTCCCCATTTTCACTCCAGCTCCTTGTAACAGCCATTATACTCTCTGTTTCTATGAGTTTGATATTTTTACATTGCAGATGTAAGTGCTATCATCCCACAATATTTATCTTTCTCTGTCTGACCTATTTCACTTAGCATAATGCCCTCCAGGTCCATCTATGTGGTCCAAAATGACAGAATTTCCTTCTTACTAGTGGCTGAGTAATAGTCCATTACACCTACACAGCACAACTTCTTTATCCCTTCATCTGTTGATTGACACAGGTAGTTCATATGCCATTTGTGAACTATTGTGAATGATGCTGCAAAGAAATGGGAATGCAGATATAAATCCAGAAGTAAGGCTTCTGGATTATATGGTAGTTTTATTTTTAATTTTTGAAAGAACATTTATACTGTTTTCCATAGTGGCAGCACCAATTTACATTTCCACCAATAGTGCATGAGGGTTCTCTTTTCTCTACATCCTCACAGACAGTTATTTCTTGTCTTTTTGATAATAGCCATCTACAAAGTCTAAGGTAATATCTCATTGTAGCCTTGATTTGCAGTTCCCCTATAATCAGTGATCTTCAGCTCCCTGTTGGCCATTTGTATGTCATCTTCGGAAAATGTCTATGTTTCTCGCCTAGTTCTAAATCAGATTTATTTTTTTGGAATTGAGTTGTTTCAGTTCTTTCTATATTTTGGACATTAGCCTTATCAAAAAGATAATTTGAAGATATTTTCTCCCATTTCATAGACTCCCTTTTGTTTTGTTAATTGTGTTGCTGTGTAAAATCTTATATATCTTATTTAGTCATGCTTTCTAATTTTTGCTTTTGTTGCTTGTGTTTTTGGTATCATATCCAAAAATTGTTGTCAAGACCACTCAAGGAACATTTTCCTATACTTTCTAAGAGTTTTATCGATCAGGTCTCATAGTTAAGTCTTTCTTGTATTTCACATTAATTTTTGCTAGCGATATAAGATTAAATTGAACACAAAAGCAAGAATCAATAAATACTGAAAATGGTAGTATGGATGGGCATGCCTTGCCTGTTATGAAAATTCAAAAATTGAAATAATATCATATTTAAACAGTAGCACATTAACAAGTAGAAAAAAATTGAGAGTTGACAAACAGGCACAAATTTTATAATAGATAATATTAAAAATTACTAAGCAATTATAAATAATTCAATAAATTGTTTCAGAAGCTGTTTTCCTGTAAAGAAAAAATATTAAAACATTTTATTTATATATATATATCTGTAAAAGTAATGTTTTAATGGATTAAAAATTAAGAACAGTAGTAGAATAAACTATAAACTAATATTTTATGATATTCATAAGCAAGTCATACAATCCAGATATCATAAAGGGAAAGATTATATAACATTTAAAACTTCATGTACAATACAGCATTAAAAACAAAAAAAATGAACAGCATAATGTAAAAACCATTTGCAATTGAGAAAAGATTAATCTCCAAGTTAGAATCTTCAATATGAATATAATCAACAAATCATGATATAAAATTCTTACAAAGATTATAGGGTAGAAAACAATATCACATAGGAAGTAAATATATTAAAAGATAATTATTGTCAGTAATTATCAGTGGAAAAAGATATTTTCGGCATGGGATAGTCAATAACAAAGAAGTGTTATGCAGGAATATGAATGTGTATTCTTAATTGTTGGTGAGAGAAAAAGTTGTTGAATTATTTTGATAGGGAATTGGCAGCATCTGTAATTTTGGAAAGTGCCTTACCTATCACTCATCAACCCTATTTTAAACTATTCACTAAAACATGTTAAAAACCCAGAAAAGCATTAACAACTTAAATACTTATCGGCAATAGAGAGGTTACATACTTCATAGAGCATCCACGCCGAAGTCATTAGAGAGAATGAAGTAAACCCACCTACACTAGTATGCCGATATGGATAGAGCTGTGGGATATATTAAGTGATTAGAAGGAAAATTAGAAAGCCGTTTGATGTACGTATGTTATATATGAGCTCTGTCTGGAAAAAATCCAGCCACTATTAATTTAATGAGAACAGTTTGTGCCCAATATCAATGTAACCTGGCACCAAAGGAGAGTGGAGTGGGATACGCATGTTGAACAATGACAACCTCACTGTACTAGTCAGTGGGGTGGTAGACACTGTTGAATGAACATATTGTCCTGTGTGACCATCACATTCAAAATGACAGAGCAAGTAGAGCAATGAATCTGCACCAAATTTTTGCATTAAGCTTGAACATTCTTCCATGCAAACTATTTGGATGATTCAGAAGCTTGCAGCTTTGGGCAACTGGTGACTGGCAGCTTCATCATGATAATGCATCTGCTGGTGTATCACGTCTCATGCAGAGTTTTTGGTGACACATCAAATCACCTAGGTGACTCAGCACCCCTACAGCCCAGATTTAGCACCCTGAAACTTCTAATTTTTTACAACTAAAGTCACCTTTGAAGGGGAAGAGATTTCAGACTGTCATTGAGATTTAAGAAAACACAAGGGGATGCTGAAAGCAATTGGGAGAACTGTGTGAAGGAAGTCCCAAGGTGCCCACTTGGAAGGGAACTGAGTCATCATTGTCCTATGTACAATGTTTCTTTTGTCTTGTGTCTTCAATGCATGTCTCTCTGGCATAGCACATAGCTGGATACTTTCTGGACAGACCTTGTATATACACATATAAATTCATGGTCAGAGAAATAGGAAAATAAATACTAAATGACAGACAGTGTTTAACTGTCAAGAGGAATGACAGTATAAAGGAAGAATTATATAGTATTTGTATAATTTTTTATACATTAGTATCTGAAAATATTAATTGTATTTGGCAAAGCAATCATTTGATTTTAGTTGGAGATACAGAAGCTCAATTGTTGATCAAAGAATGAATAAGAAACAAGTAATTGGAGTAAATGAATGAAAATATTTAATCTGGAAGGGTAGTGATGACAAAAACAAGACAGTAACTAGCATGGTTTTTATGTATTTTAAGTGAAAGAGTTATGTTTGATATGTTTGTTTAGATTGTGTTTTAATACTAAACATGGGAGTATTCAATAAATGTTTATTATTATTACATGTTCTAATTTAAACAAATTTTCTTTGTAATTATCAAAAACAGTGAGAATAGAGAATTAAAAACTGAACACCATATTTTTGTCTACTACATCCAGCTCCCCAGAACAATGGAAACATACACAAAATGGCCCTGTTTAATGCCTGACTTGTAAATGTGCCATTTTTCTGACAGACATTATCAATCTTTGCTTTTAACTTCACTGTAGGATTAAACAACTCTATCTTGACTTCCTTTTCTTTAAAATTAAGCATTTTAACAGCAGTAGTTTCTCCATAAAGATTGAGAAAGATTGCACAGAATGCAGGATATTACTGTATTGAATGAACATGTTCCTGAGTCTTTGAGATGCTTAGGCTGAATATTATACCATATTTATAAAATTTTCCCCCAACCCTAGATTATTTTCTTTTCTGATCACCGATGTTCCTTGCTATTTGATGTGAGCTTTGAGAAGGAAAGGGATCATTTATGGAGTAATTAGATTACTTCAAATCAAACTTATTTGGAAGAAGAGCAGTTTAGTTCAGGTTGAAATGTATTTTTTCTTTGTTTTCTTTTTTGTTTTTGTTTGTTCTTGTTGCTTGCATATACATATATTTGAAGAATATCTACCAAGAGATAAGCTGATATTTACAAATAAATGAATTTAAAAAATAGAATCCAAATGCCAAAAGTAGAGGAATGTGAATAAGCAAAGTGTTTATATTTTGAGTTGTGGATTTAATGTAACTGGTTTGGGTATTTGCTTTCCAATCTATTATGTATTATGTATGACTTGGATAGTTGTTAGTGGCATGCATTGTTCGGTGGCAATAACTGGATAATTAATGCAATAGACTGAGGATAATTAGTTGCAAATAATCCATGTTTGGGGTTTTCTTTTTGCCACATGAAGCTGCTCAGATATTAACCACAGATTTATAAATGATGTGCTATGCAGGATAGTATGGCTAAATTTTCCTGTTATTCCTTGTGGCATATTTCACTAATTTGCATAGGTGTAGCTTTTACTGTTTTCAGGCTGGGGAAGTCATTGCTCCACAGTCAGAAGTAAAGATGCAGTTGCTGTTTTTTTTTCCCTGTAGAGTAACCCTCTGGCCTCCAGGCAGTTCTTTTAAAAATCATTTCTGCCTACCTTGTGCCATTCTTATCACAGATACAATTCCCTTCCTGACTGTCCAGAACTGAAATCAACCTTCTGTGTTCAAGAGCAGTTCATCTGAGCACAGATTCCTTTTATGTAAGTCACTGTAGTATATGCCATCTTGAATTGTTGATGATTACATAAAGTTTTATTATCAAAGTATAAATGACAAACAATATTATATGAGTTTCAGGTATACAACACAATGATTCAATATTTGTGTAAACTGCAAAGTGATCACCGTAGTAAGTCTAGCCATCCTCTTTCACCTAAGTTACAATTTTTTCTTGAGATGGCAACATTTAAGATTTGCTTTCTTAGTAACTTTCAAACTTGCAATACAGTGTTATTGACTACAGTTACCATGCTGTATATTACATCCCCATGACAATATCTTATGTATGATAGTTTGTACCTTTTAATCCCCTTTATCCATTAAACCCTCTGACCCAATATACTCCCCCTGTAGCAACCACTGGTCTGTTTTCTCTGAGTTTGGCTTCATAATGGCTTGTTTGTTCATTTATTTTTATTTTAGGTTCTGCATATAAGTAAAATAATATGGTATTTTTATTTCTCTTCTGATTTATTTCACTTAGCATAATACCCTCAAGGTCCATCCATGCTGTCACAAATAGTGAGTTTTCTTTTTTTATGAATGAGTAGTATCTCATTGTTTTTGAATACTACATATTCTTTTCCTATTCATTCATCAATGGACATTTAGGTTTTTTTATATTTTAGCTATTGATAGTAATGCTGTAATAAATATAGGGGCACATATATCCTTTCAAATTAGTGTATTGGATTTCTTCAAATAAATACCCATAAACGAAATTGCTGGATCATATGGTAGTTCTATTTTTAACTTTTTAAATAAATATTCATACTGTTTTCTATAGTGGTGGCACCAATTTACATTCCCACCAACAGTGTGTGAGGGTTTTCTTTTCTCCATGTACTTATCAACACTTGTTATTTCTTGTCCTTTCGATAATACTCATTTAAAGAGTGTTTGGAGTGTGGGTAAAATGGGTGAAAGGAATAAATAGGTACAAACTTCCATGTGTGAGGTGATGTCTCATTTTGGTGTTGATGTGCATTTCTCTGATAATTAGTGATGTTGGGTGTTTTTTCATGTACCTGTTGGACATCTGTATGTATTTTTTAGAAAAATTTCTACTCAGATAAACTCTGCCAATTTTTAATCAGATTGGTCTTTTTGTTTTGTTATTGAGCTGCACAAGTTCTTTATATATTTTGGATATTAATCCCTGATCAGACATATAATTTGTAAACATCTTCTCTAGTTCCATGGGTTTCATCTTTATTGTGTTAATGGTTCCCTCACTATATAAAAGCTTTTTAGTTTAATGTTATTTTTGGTTTGGTTGCCATTTCCTTTGAAGTCAGATACCCCCAAAAAATACACCATCAAGAGCAATGCTAAGAAGCTTACCACCTGTTTTCTTCTCAGAGTTTTGTATTTTCTAGTCTTATATTTAAGTCATTAATCTATTTGAAGCTAATTCTTGTGTAGATGTATAATAGTTGTCCATGAAATCAGGGAGCATGTTGCCTTGAATTTTGTTCTTCTTCCTCAAGATCACTTTGGCTATATAAAACTGTGATTCTACACAAATTTTATGTTTGTTCTATTTCTCTGAAAATTACCATTGGCTTTCTTACAGGGATTTCATTGAATCTGTAACTTACTTTGGTTAATATAGATATTTCTACAATATTAATTCTCAAATCCACAAGCATAAAATACCATTTTATTTATTTGTGTCTTCTTCAGTTTTTTAAATTGATATCTCATTTTTCAGTGCACAAGTCTGTCACCTCCTGTTTAAATTTATTTCTAGGTGTTTTATTCTTTCTGCTGAGATTATAAACAGAATTTTAAAACATGGGTTTTGAAAGTTTGTTGTTAGTATGAAAAATCACAACAGATATTTGGATATTGACATCATACACTGAAACTTTACTGATTTTGCTTATTGACTTTCAGTTTTTGGCTGAAGACTTTTGGGTTTATATATATATATAATACCAAGTTGTCAACAAATAATGACTGTTTTACTTCTTTCTTTCTAATTTGATGCCGTTTATTCACTTTACCTGCCTAATTGCTCTGGCTAAGACTTTATTCGACATACCAATATATTGAATAAAAGTGGCAAGTATGGGTATCTTTGCCTTATTTCTGATATCATGTTAAAAGCTTTAAACTTTTCACCATTGAGTATGATGGTAGTTGTAGGTATGGCCTTGTTATTTATATGTTAAGGTGTTCCACCTGTACTCACTTAATTGAGAGTTTTCATTATAAATGTATAATAAATTTTTCAATGCTTTTTA